>CAXKVI010000005.1:35130101-35298203 GCA_964058755.1 Campiglossa producta | reverse complement strand
CACAAAGAATGTATGTATATATCAGTGAACTAAACAAGCTGCTTTGATTTTTAAAGAAACCCTTTGTGAAAAAGTATTGTATTTTTATAACATACATACATACGTATGAAGAAATGCGCTTGAACTAGCAAGTATAAGTAGATTTTTTCTAAGAAATGCGTCACATGCTTACTTTTGATGGTTCAAGTAGAGCGAATACATTTCCAAGCAGCTTGACATATTTCTCTTGTATATATGTAGTAACTTTTTTATGTTTGAGTTATGGGACTCACTTATTTTCTTTATTTATTTATTTAAATAAACAATGATTTTTTATACAAATATGTCTGTTTATTCATTATTTAATGGAAAATGTGGTGATAAATCTCAATATTAACAGCAAGGGTGCAATACGTCGCCTTTGTTGTCGCTTTTCCTCGAGTTTAATGCGAGGTAAAAATAATAATTATTTAATTGCTATGATTATTCATAACAAAGCTACGCGATCTATCCCGCCCGAGCAACGAGGAGCCTCCTCCTCGGAGGAGGAACACGCATCAGAAACAGTTGACAATTATTCCAAACCCAAAGGATGCTGTGTGTGTTTGGTGGAAACGCCATATAAGCAACTTTGTAGCAGTATGTGAACACTCCCTTATATGCACGCCACGCACACACAAAGTACAAAAAGAAAATAAGCACAGGCATCTATGAAAAAACACATTTAAATGGTGGGGCACTTTACTAATATATGCTGTAAGTAAGAAAAATTCTTGTTTATTAAAAATATTCAAAGAAATTTATACAATTAGCAAGTTGCGTTTTATGTAAACAAAGAAGAACAAGAGAGTTGTCATGGAAATATCAACCACAGGATTGCTTTCCTGCGTAGTGCTAAAAGTTTTAGAAAGTATTAGAAAATATGAAAAAATTTTCGCTAAACAAGTAAAATCTTTGTACAAACATTTCCAGATCAAATTAGTTGCTATAATAAATAATTTTCGGCAAATAGTTTCTATTATTTATGAAGTTATTAAACATTTGTCACAAGCTACTACTACTTTTATTTCGGTCCTAACGAATGACACCCTTCGTTGAGTGGCTTCCAATAAGGGTAACCCGATCAGTAGCTCGATTCCCTAACTATTTTATCGCCAAGTGTTAGCGTTAATTCTGTTTAACGCCATTTTTATCGCTTTTCTCTATTCTCTAAGTGTTAACCACACTAAAAGTCGATAAGCCCGATCAGCTGTTTTCGCTAACACTTTTATTGTAGCTAGTTATCGCGGATTAATTTGATGGTGTTTAAAAGTGTTTAAGAGAAAATAATAAATTTAAGTTGAAATAAAAATGTCTTTTGAGTTTGAGGCGCTTTATTTGGTGCGAAATATTGAAAATATGGAAATGCGTTAAAGTCAAGTTAGAGAATCACAGTTTCGTTAAGAGCAAACGCCAAATCCTGGCGAAAACCTAAACGCTTGGCGAGTGGTTAAAAGTTAGGGAATCGGGCTACAGGTGAGCACAGCTGTAAGTCGAACAGCTGATTCATATCTTACTTGTACAGTTGTACTATGGCTATAACTACAAGAAAATGAAAGAATCAATTCCATGATCTAGTTCAATGAACTAATTCGTTCATGAACAACCCAGGTCTAGAAAGTACCATCGATAGTTTAGCAGCTCTAATACTCCCGCCTTTTTATAACTTCAATATTTTCGACCTTACAAAGATTGCAAGCTTGTTTTTTATTTCTATCTTTATATATTTCGAAATCTTTCTAGAAAGTGAAGCGCAGCGCAGTTTTCTATTATGTCCCATGTTATCAGTTTTTTGGGATATATATTAAAAAGAATATGTTGGACAGGCTAAGTGATAGCGAAAGATAAATGTTTGTTGATTTTATACAAACTTGAAATGGCACTAAATAACGAAGTGGTCGCTAGCTTCCGTTCTAAATATGAAGACTTATGTAGAGAACTTAATATGGATCGAGAGACTGAAGATGCAGCTTGGAAAATGTTTGTAGAAGTTTTACAGCGCTCTACTTTAGAGGTAGGTAATAAAAAAAAGTATAATTGTTTACAAAAGCTGGTATTTGTTTTCTTTAGGGATCAACTGCTAATAAATTAGCTAAAAATATCGGAGATAGCTCAAAAGACGGGTTTTGGCCTCAGGATCACGAATCCGGAAGCGCTTTTTTAATTTTTTGTTTTAGTGAAAAGTTATGGTCAAAAAACCGAAAAATGACCCGGGTCCCATACCAAAATTGGGTATTTGTTTCCTTTAGGGCTATGGGAGATAGCTCAAGAGACGGGTTTTTGGCTTCAGGATCACGAATCCGGAAGCGTTTTTTTAATATTCTGCTTCTGTGAAGAGATATTTGCAATCAAATTTGCAAGTTTTCATGTGGTTGTTGTGATTTTATAAGGCTGTTCCTTAAAACGTGCGAAAAAATGCGTTCAGGCAACAACCCGGACTTGGGATGGCGTATCCCAGGGTTATTTTTTATAAGCGCGACCGAAGGCCGCCAACTCAGAGGGGTGTTTCGCACATAAATAAACAATGCGTTTCACGTATTGCCGGTTCTGCGAGAACGGTATTTGTACCTGTACAATACCCTTCGTACCGAAACGACCCGGGTTGTTTTTTTTTTATAATGACTCGGCCAAGAGCAATACATTTCGAAGTGACCCTGTCTAACGCGTCACGATTCCCTCACCTATTGTCATCCCCGGAACAGCCCCTTGCAGCACGGCTGCTCCTTATTCTCTTGATCCGGGCTGGCATTGAGCCAAATCCTGGCCCAAGAGAATGGTTCTGCTGCGGAAGAAAATATATACAAGACGATCACACTCAGTACAGTGTGCATCATGCAAAGGTTGGTTGCACAAATCTAGTTGCTCCGGACTAGATCCAAAAGCACATCGGCCCATTAGTTTCTATAAAAATTTTGTGGCGCCCTGCTGTTCACGTCGTAGGACGTCCCGAGGCAAGCGACGCTCATATGTTGCTTTATCGCCCTCTAATAATAATCAAGCCTCCACGACCTGCTATAATTATATTGCCCAGCAGAATATATGTGTTCCCGGCTGTAGCTTACTTCCTAGTGCATCAACAGCACAAGCACCCTCTCATGGCTACTTTCTTCGTAGCACATCGGTTGATGCTTGTAGCACTACTGAGCTTCAGCCCCCGTCTCTAAACTCTTTAATAACTTCTTCCGGCACTAGCACGAATGAAAGTCAAGTCCATCAACTTCTGGTCCCTCACTCTTCGTGCACTGTATGTCGGCACAGGATATATGCGTCTGTGGCATCGGTCAAGTGCAACTCCTGCCTAGGCCTGTGTCACCTACGCATATGTTCTGGGCTCGCAAACAGAAATCTCTGGACTGATGTGTTTGTCGCGCCTTGCTGTCGAGTTGTGCAGCCCTCAACGCCGACGGAAGTACACTCATCTAATAGTGAACGAATTCCGCCGGCTTCAGGACTGCAACGGAGATCAATATCGCGACATAACCTACCACCATCTAGGCGAACACATCAGTCTCTAACTCCCAGAGTGGCCATTGCCTCTCCTTCGCAATTTAAATTGTTGCAATTTAACTGCAACGGCTTGACCGGCAAGATAGCGGAGATAACCACATTTATGCAGCTACATAAAATCAAAATTGCTGCAATCCAGGAGACAAAACTTGGCCCCCACTCGAATCTCCGAGCGAGTGGAGGCTACCACGTACTCCGGCATGATCGTACAGACGGCGGAGGTGGTCTCGCGTTCCTTGTACACCATACGGTGCAGTATAGGGAATTTGATATCAACACTGACCAAAGTGACTTACCTTTAGAGTGTCAAGGTATAGTTATACAAGCTGGTGGCGTTGATCTCGAGCTAATCAATATATACATTCCTCCCGTCACCTGCTGCCCCAGAAGTTATCGTCCTGACCTTAGGGCGTTTCTTTGTGGCGATAACCGTATCATCATGGGCGATTTTAATGCCCATCATGATATGTGGCATTCACACCTTTCGGTGGACGGCAGAGGACGGGAATTAGCCGAGCAAATTGATAACTCCTCTTTCTGTACTGTGAACGGAGACTCCTCAACTAGGATGGCTGTTAACTGCAGTAGCTCCCCGGACCTAACTATTGTTAGCCCGGGGTTAATTAACAGCATCAACTGGCAACCTATGGTGGCCCTGTCATCCGACCACCTGCCTATCATCCTGTCTGTCGATCGTGCCACGGATTTTATCACGTCGGAGAAACGTACTTACGTGAATTTCAAAAAGGCCAATTGGGTCGGCTTTTTGGAATTCACGGAGAGCTCCTTTGGTGATCTTCCCATTCCCACTGACGTACACGTTGGCGAGCGCAACATACGTGAGGTCATTAAAAAGGCTACAGCCCGTTTCATACCAGCTGGTAGGATAAAAGATATTAGGCCTAACTTCCCAGCTGAGGCCGCAGCCTTGGCCAACGAACGTGACCTCATACGCAACATCGATCCATCTGACCCACAGATCGGTGATCTCAACGTGGAAATCAGAAGGCTGGTTAACGAACACAAACAAACCAAATGGGAGGAGCACCTCAGGTCTTGTAACCTCTCTACCGGTGTTGGGAAATTATGGTCCACCGTCAAGTCCTTGTCGAATCCTTCGGGTCCACCAAAAAATGTCGACATTACCTTTGGTGACAAGACAATAAATGACCCCAGGAAATGTGCACAAACAGGCTTTGGGGCATATCCATACAACGTCTGTTGGCCATTACTCTGCGCTCTGTCCGCTAAACAATGTCTTACATGCCGCAACACCTGGCATTTCTGAAGAGGAGCGTCATCTTCCTCGAGAGACAAGGGTCACTCTGGCTCAATTACGCTCTGGATATTGTAGTAGGTTAAACTCCTACATATCTAGACTGAACCCTGATGTGCCGAATGTATGTCCGGCATGCGGCTCATCCCCCCACAATACCAATCACTTATTTTCTTGCTCATTTGAGCCCACTCTTCTAACACCCATCTCTCTTTGGTCCAATCCTATTGAAACTGCTAGTTTCCTTGGACTCCCGTTAGAAGATATTGATGACAATTAGGTTAAGGAAAAATATGCGTTGGGCAGGACTACACATCGTTACAACAACAACATGGATCCCGCCCCAATTTTGGTATCGAATCGGGGCATTTTTCGGTTTTTACCATAACTTCTCACTTAAACAAAAGATTAAAAAAGAGCTTCCGCATTCGTGATCCCGAGGCCAAAACCCGTCTTTCCAGCTATCTCCCATAATTTTAGCTAATTTATTAGTAGTTGGGTGCTAAAGGAAACAAATACCGTGGGTTTTTCCTAAAACAAAGCTCATTGATATCAGGCGCTTCGTTAGGACCACAACCTAATGACCGATCTAATAACAGTGTGACTTACCCTTGAATCGTCTTTCAATTAATTTTATTTCTTGGTGAAATCTTTCACCGTGCTCATCTGATATGGCCCCGAGATTTTCTTTAAAAAAGTGAAGATGCGAATGCAAGAAATGCAACTTTAATGACATTTTCACATTAATATTATAAAAAACTGTAAGCATGTTTTCCACGTTTTATTCGTAATTATCCGCTTTATGGTTTCCCAACAACTCCATAATAACTAAAACCATTAAGTCAAATGCCGCCTTTTGCATATCTGACAAAAGTTCTTAAGACACAGAATCATTCATCAGCTTTCGAATATCTGGGCCGACTAGCATCCCTGAATAAATATAGAGATATTATATGTATGAACAACAAAATTAAAAAGTGCTATAGCTATATAGCGGAGTATATCGTTACCTTAATTCACAAAGGCCCTAATTGACACATTTTTCGAAAATGACTTTTTCACATATTTAACTATGATATAGTAAAATACACACTCACTACAAATTTTAAGTAGTTACGAGCAGTAACAACGGAGATATTCCAAATTTACAAAGCTATCTTTGCATGCGTTCAATGTAAACATTTTTTTTGTTTTTTGCCTCTCCTGTATGTTTAAAAATAAACAGCTTGTGAAATGAAAACCTAAAAAAAAAATGTCATGCATTTTAGTTTTTTCTTGGATAAACTCTATAGTTTTTGCTAGTTTATGGTTAAAGGAGTCCCCGACGGAAATTTCGGTTCTCTATGTACAGTCACTTCTCAGAGCAGAAAACCCAGGACATCGCCATGGATCTCTGCGCAGTGGAACCACCCGGGGTTTTTATGTATGTATGTATGTATGAATGGATATGCAGTGTCTGTTGCAAAAAGATATATATTAAACACTCGCATTCTGTGCAATGCTTCTCGTGTAAGAGATGGCTCCATAAATCTGGATGTTCAGGGCTTAACCTTAACATCCACAGACCCCGTACTTTCTTTAGTACTTTCGTGGCCCCTTGTTGTTTGCGCCCTCGGGCGTCCCGCGGTAAGCGCACCTGTCACTACGTAACAGTACACGGCAAAGATTATACACGCTCGCGTCATCGGTCAAATGCAATAACTGCTTAGGCCAATGCCACGTACATTTATGCTCTGGGCTCGCTAACAGGAACCTCTGGACGGATGCGTTCATCGCACCATGCTGTAACACACCTCAACCTACGACGCCAGCCAACCCGGTTACACCGGGTCCACAGCTAACTAGGCTGAGGCACTGCCCTGGTCTTAGCCTACTAACACCTGGGCGAACACATCCGTCTCTCACGCCTATGGTTAACTCGACATCGACCCCACCGGCGCACTTCCAAATCTTACAGCACAACTGTAATGGATTAACTGGTAAGATCGCAGAGATAACTAATTTGATGACGCAATATGACATAAAACTTGCCGCAGTCCAAGAAACCAAGCTCAGTCCTAGGTCGGACCTCATTACCTATGGCGGATAACATCCACCGGAAAGACCGTCATAGAGTAACAGGAGGTCTGGGAGGTGGTCTAGCGTTCATAACGCACAACTCTGTACAGTATCATCTATTTGATACCGACATCGAAGGAACGGATGATATCTTAGAAAGCCAAGGTATTACTATCCGTACAGGAGATGTCGATCTGCAAATCATTAATATCTACATACCCCCTGTCTCAAGTTGCCCCACCTGCTATCACCCCGACATTAGCTTGCTATTACGAGGAGATAACCGCGTGATCCTGGGCGACTTCAATGCGCACCACGACATGTGGCACCCAAACTTGCCAGCAGACAATAGGGGGTGTGTACTTGCAGAACAAATAGATGATACGGCTTTCTGTACATTGAACGGAGACGCCCCAACGAGAGTATCGGGTAACTGCTATAGTTCGCCAGATATTTCTATCGTAAGTGCAGGACTATTGAACAACACCAATTGGCGACCCATACTCACGTTGGCGTCTGACCATCTCCCAATAGTCATTACCATCGAACGTTCGACGGACTTTATTACACCTGAGCATGGTACATATATTAACTTTACCAAGGCGGACTGGGACAGTTTTCAGACATATACGGACGAATCCTTGGCTGCTCTATCCATTCCTACGGACGTACGCAAAGGCGAACGAGACTTCCGCAACATCATTGACTCGGCCTCTAAACGCTTCAATCCTGCGGGTCGAATATCTTAAATAAGACCAAATTTCCCCGCGGAAGCAGCGGCCATGGCTAGAGAAAGAGATGAAGTGCGAAGTCTCAATCCCGCAGACCCCCGTATAAAGGATCTCAACGCGGAAATTCGTAGGTTGGTCGATAAACATAAACTGGCCAAATGGAAACAACACCTAGAGCAATGCAACCTCTCTGATGGTGTTGGCAAATTATGGACTACGGTCAAAGCTCTATCTAATCCAACGCAACACAAGGATAAAGTAGATATTACTTTCGGTGATAGGGTGAAGAAGGACCCTAGGGGATGTGCGAACTCCTTCTGTAGACAATTTGTACTACATTCCCCGCCCGATAGAGCTAAACGTAGAACCATGCGACAGGCTCGTAAATATAAAAACTAAAATACGCCCATTGTCATCACTGCCTCAGAGGTCAAGAAAGCCATCAGACAGGCTAAGCCCTCAAAATCCATCGGCCCAGACGGCATTGCCATGAAGATGATGAAACATCTAGGCCAGGAGGGACACAAATACTTAGCGGCTCTATTCAGTCTTTCACTGAACACTTTCGTCAGTCCTGAAATATGGAAAAAGGCGAGAGTGGTTCCATTACTAAAACCTAGAAAACCGGCAAACATAGGCGATTCATATCGTCCTATATCACTTTTGTCACCGGTAGTGAAGACGCTAGAGTCCATTTTGCTCCCGTATTATAACGCAAATCTGCACCTGGCTAGTCATCAACATGGCGTCACGTAAGCTGCACAGCACCACCACCGCACTCAATGCCATTACAACTCAAATAAATAGCGGCCTAAATCAAAACCAACCAAATCACAGGACTGTGTTAGTGGCACTTGACCTGTCGAAAGCTTTTGACACAGTCAACCATGCCACTCTCATACAAGATCTGTTTGAGACACAGATACCTGATGGTTTAAAGAGATGGACCGCTAATTATTTGAGTGGACGGCAGGCGTCGGTTAACTTTAGAAACGCTAAATCAAAACCTTGACGTATTAGACAGGGGGTGCCACAGGGCACTGACACTGTTTAATTTCTATTTATCGAAGATGCCCCCACCACCAGAGGGCGTCTCTGTCGTTTCATATGCCGACGACTGTACAATAATGGCGACGGGGAAGGGCCCCTATACTGATGAACTCTGTTCGAGAATCAATGGTTACCTCTGCGACCTTTCCAGGTTTTTCACTGAGCGAGATCTGACAATATCTCCGACAAAATCAACGGCGACGCTTTTTAATACATGGACGCACCAGGTGAGAAATGAATTAGACATTTTCGTTGATGGCACTAAGCTGGGTCTGGTACGATATGTCGAAAAAAAAGAAGTCGAAACTAAAAATGTCGAAAAAAAAATGTCGAAAAAAAATTTGCCGAAAACACAAAAGGTCGAAAAAAAAAATGTCTCGAAAAAAAATGTCGAATGAAAAAATGTCGAAAAAAAAATATATAAGATGTAGAAACAATGTAATGAATGATGTGTAAATTTCGCGCGAATTTAACACATCATTCATTACATTGTTTCTACATCTTATATATTAATGTTGAGTATTATTTTTCTAGTATTTTGCAATAGCTCTTGCAAGCAAATATAAAACCTGACGGTAAAGGTACAAGCACAAACTCTTAAGCTCTTCTCAATATAATTAACAACAACCTCTCAGAAACGAATCTCCGGTTTAAAGATGTCAGAAAAATTTTGATTTTTGGCGACTTTTATAGTCACGTAAATATTTGATGTATCGATACATCGATGTTTCTATAAAAATTGTGAAGATTTGAACGTTTAAACGTTATTTCGGCTTCTCACTTGTTCAAAAACAAAAGTAAATTGGTTGTTTTCCTTGTTCAAAAATATGCACGTAATTAGAAAAATATACACATCTTAGAAAACTTCTAACCAAGTCGAAGCATCGATGTACATATATAGCGAAACAAATGTACATATACTTCGCATCAAAGACACATCGATTTATTTTTGCCATTGGTGACTCCAGCATAGTTTAGCTCAATAAGATAACGGTTACTCTCTCGAAATGATCATTACCAAATGATTAGTGTTATGCTTTTAATAAGTACAAATCATAAGTCATTCTCAATCTTAATTTTTACATGTGCAGTTTGTAGCCCGAAAATGTCTGAGAATATTTCTGTTGTTACCTCTAACAAGGGGAAAATTTGAATAGGCTTTGTATTGGAAAATGGTTGAAAAGTTCTTGGTAAGAGGTAAGGAAGTGATAAATAATTGTATACTGTCATAAAACACGTTGTTAAACTCAAATTTTCGAAGTTTTACCTTAATCATCCAAATTTCGACCTTTTTCGGTCATTTGCATTTTTTCGACATTTTTTTTTTCGGTCAAAAATCTCTTCGGTATTTTAAAATTTTTTTAAATTCGGTCTTGGAAATTCGACATTTTTTTTTCGACATATCGTACGGGACCCCACTAAGCTACCAACTGTCAGCCACCCAAAGTTATTAGGGATGACACTGGATAATACTTTCTCATTTGCTGGTCATGTGTCTGCAATGGTCTCAAAGGTACGTGGTCGCAACAAGATCCTCAAGTCACTTGCCGGCAGTACTTGGGGAAAAGACAAAGAAACGTTGCTGACTACATATAAGGCCATTGGCCGACTCACGGCAAAATCACGTACAAATATTTTTTCCCTAGCTGGTCCCTAAGATAGGTTTTCAAAGGTGGCACGCTAACTTCATGTGAAGTTGGCGGTGCACTAAAAAAAAAAAAAAAAATTTTTAATTTTTTAAATATGTCATTTAATTACGGCCAATTCACGGCAAAACCACGTACAAATATTTTTTCCTTAGCTGGTCCCTAAGATAGGCTTTCAAAGGTGGCACGCTAACTTCATGTGAAGTTGGCGGTGCACTAACAAAAAAAAAAAATAATTTTATTTTTTATTTTTTAAATATGTCATTTAATTACGGCTAATTCACGGCAAAATCACGCGCAAACATTTTTTCCCTAGCTGGTCCGTAAGATAGGTTTTCAAAGGTGGCACGCTAACTTCATGTCCGCGACAAATTTTTTGATTTCACAGATTAATTACGGATAACACGGTGTTACAGTCAAAAAGTACTTTTTGCGAGACATACCTCATTTTGTAGGTCTAGTCAGACTGACTAAAACTGCATACTCAGAATTTCCAATACACCCCCAAAATCTGAAGTTAGGGGCCAAAAACCCCTTTTCCATAGGTGAAGGCATATATTGGCCTATAACTTTATTTTTGGTCGCCCTATGTAAAAGGTTTTGGTATCATTGGAAAGAAGACATTTTGACGCTTCTATCGATTTATAAACGGCTTATTTTTTTGACAGAAAATTCAGAGAAAAAATAAAAAAACACAAAAAATTTCAATTTTTGGAAAAAAATTCCATCTTGAGTCACAGTTTTTTTCCACTATTTTGTTCACCAGTGTATATTGTTTGATTTACGTGTAGAGTCTCCTGTGAATTTAGTTTCCAACGAGGTATAGTTTTTTATGATCCGTTGAGGATTTCTAATGTAATTCGTTTCTTTATTGAAAAACTAAAAAAAAATTTTAATGGCGTACAAATACGTTTTTGTCAATTAAAAATGTTTACAAACTCTTTTTCTTTTATACAAACTATCATCTGTATCCCGTTTAAGAGACCAGCAATACTCCGAGAGCATATTAACAATATTTTTTCCAGAAAATCTTCTCTCTATAGCTTCCATCTCCTGATGCATGCGCTCCCCTTGTTCATCACTGAGCTGACCCAAATTCTCTGGAAAAACGTCCAAATGAGAGTGGAGTAAGTGAATTTTGATGGACATTCTACATCCCATTGCTGAATACGCATTCAGAAACTCATGAACGACGTCTTTGTAGTCCTCACGCCTTTTATTGCCTAGAAAGTTCGTACATAAAGATTGGAAGCTATTCCAGGCTCTTTGTTCAACCGGACTTAGTTTGAATGAAAATTCAGTATCTCTCATAAGCTTGCGAATCTGAGGCCCAATAAAAACGCCTTAAAATTATAAAAACCAATCAATGAAGCATGAGTTATAACATACAGAAATAATATCAGAACTACCTTCTTTTATTTTAGCCTCACTTAATTTTGGAAATGAAGATTTTATATGGAGAAATGCTTCACTGTCTACATTAAGCCTTTTAACAAATTGCTTCATGTAGCCCAGTTTTAAGTGCAGTGGTGGCAAAATTATATTTTCAGGATCCACAAGTGGAGCTCTCAACATATTTTTCTCTCCAATTTGAAAGGTACTTCGCTCTGGCCACTTATCTCTTTCGTACTTAAGCGAAGAACGGCTATCCCACTCGCAAAAATAGCAGGGATACTTTGTGTAACCTCCCTGCATGCCCATCAGTATTGTTAAAACTTTAAGGTCACTAACAATTTGCCATTTGTGCATTGCATAGTTTATTAAGTGAAGAATTTTTTCAATGGAATCGTATGTTTCTTTCATACCAGTGGCGTACGCTAATGGGATCGAAGGCATCTCGTTTTGGTTATGTAGCAATACTGCTTTAAGGCCTAAAGAGAATTCACATAATATTATTAAACAATTTTTTAGTTAGTTACTTTTATACTTCTACAAGATCCATCGATGAAAAGGCGCCAATCTTTTGGTTCGTAGTTGTATCCAAATCGGACGAAGAGTTCAGACACATCCGTACAATAAGCCAAGTTTTTTTCGTCTTTATCAATTTTAAAAACTTGGTTAAACATCAAGCGCTCATTACTTCGCAACAGCGTAATTTTAAAATCTTCTTCCACTATATTCCACTGCTTTAATCTAGAAGCAAGTACTTCCCTTTGCCGAATTGTTATACCTAGATCTCTTACCAGATCTTCAAAATCCTCGTTAGAAACCAAATGGCGCTCGGATGAACGCGACCCGTGTGGTATAAACTCTTTGTCGCCGTCCTCTGTCGAAAAGTCTTCAGCTTTGTTGAATTTTTTCTCGACAGTATTTGTGCACTTCACTTGACCTTGATAAGGTATTGCCTTCGAAACACTAGAAACATTGGCATATTTGATATATTTACGAGTTTTATAACTATGCCCATATAAATTTGTTTTACAGAAGTAGCAATCACTTATATTGTGGTATAACTGAGGATGCCATATCATAGGCGCTGAATAAGGGAAATCCCAAGTTTGATCGACTCTTTTTCGTGGACACTTTAGCAGCTTTATCACACAAGAAAAACAAGCATACTCTGGCTCATACCATCGGCTTTTTACAAATGATTTGCCAAACAAGATGTTGTAACTTTTAACCAAACCATTCGAATTTTCTAGTTTTTCGCGTGTTTTTTCGCCTACAAACAAGCCACAAATATAGCAAAATTTATTCCGATTTTCACACATTTTTTACAATTACATACACTTTGAAGAAGTTTGGGTCGTAGCTAACATAATCAAAAAAATGTAGCGCGCATATTTCGCTGTAAAAATTGATCAAAGTGGAATAGCTGAGGAACGCCTCCTCGAATAAAAACAAATGTATATATCGTTGAAGACAGAATTAATAAGAGATTAATTTTAAATAAAATTACATATGCACTAGTTAACAAATTATTCGAAAAATCTGCTATTAAAGATGAAAAAATTAAAAAAAAAATTGATTTTTCGATATTGTTTCGCCCGTTTTTCTGACATTTATCACGGTATATGAACAATTTTTACATTGTTGGAAGCGGAAAAGAGTCTCCTTTAAAGTAACACTAAATTCGTGTTAATCGGATAAATAATAAAAAAGTTATTGAGCAATATGTATCTTAAACTATGAAAAAGGGGTTTTTGGCCCCTAACTTCAGATTTTGGGGGTGTATTGGAAATTCTGAGGATGCAGTTTTTATATGTCTGACCAGACCTACAAAATGAGGTATGTCTCGAAAAAAGTACCATTAATTTTTTTTTTTTTGTCACACCGTGTAATTTACGACAAAATCACGTGCAAAGGTTTTTATCCTAGCTGGTCTCGAAAGTAGTTTTCCAGAAGTGGCACGCTAACTTCATGTGAAGTTGGCGGTGCACTACCAAAAGAATTAATTTTTTTTTTTTTTTTAATTTTCCAAATATGCCACTTAGTGACGGCTAATTTACGGCAAAATCACGTGCAAACATTTTTTCTCTAGCAGGTCCCTAAGGTAGTTTTTCAAGGGTGGCACGCTAACTTCACATGAAGTTGGCGTGCCACTCAATATTTTCCAAAATATGGCCGCGGCAAATTTTTTGTTTTCACGATTATTTACGTATAAATTACGGCAAATTATCCACTAGTTACTTTTTTGCCACGTAAAAGTTGTCTTGCCAACTTCAGAGAGATAAAAATAACTGTGCTGGACTATAAGTTTGTTCGGCAAAAATGATTTACGCGATGTCCCCTTTTACGATCACGAATCCGGAAGCGCTTTTTTAATTTTTTGTTTTAGTGAAAAGTTATGGTCAAAAAACCGAAAAATGACCCGGGTCCGATACCAAAATTGGGTATTTGTTTTCTTTAGGGGTCAACTGCTAATAAATTAGCTAAAATTATGGGAGATAGCTCAAAAGACGGGTTTTGGCCTCAGGATCACGAATCCGGAAGCGCTTTTTAATATTTTGCGTATCTGAAGAGATATTTGCAATCAAAGTTCCAAGTTTTCATGTGGTTGTTGAAATTTTATTAGGCTGTCCCAAAAATCGTGCAAAAAAAGTAGTGCCGTGGCGGTAGCTACGGTTATGTCACACGTCCGGACTTGGCATGGCGTAGCCCAGGGTTATTTTCTATAAGCGCGGCCGAAGGCCGCCAACTCAGAAAGGTGTTTCACACATAAATACCATGGATTCCGCCCCAATTTTGGTTTCGGACCCGGGTCATTTTTCAGTGTTTTGACTATAACTTTTCACTAAAACAAAAAATTAAAAAAGCGGTTTCGGATTCGTGATCCTGAGGCCAAACCCCGTCTTTTAAGCCCCTTCCCATAATTTTAGCTAATTTATTAGCAGTTGACAGCTAAACTGGACAATTACCCTCACCTTGACCATGTCTATCAAATGACTTTTTCACATATTTAACTATGATATAGTAAAATACACACTCACTACAAATTTTAAGTAGTTACGGAGATATTCCAAATTTACAAAGCTATCTTTGCATGCGTTCAATGTAAAAATTTTTTTGTTTTTTGCCTCTCCTGTAAAAATTTTTTTATGTCAGTTAGGGCCTTTGTGAATTAAGGTGACGATATGTATGTTTAAAAATAAACAGCTTGTGAAATGAAAACCTAAAAAAAAAATGTTATGCATTTTAGTTTTTTCTTGGATAAACTCTATAGTTTTTGCTAGTTTATGGTTAAAGGAGTCCTCGACGAAAATTTCGTTATTTGGGCACACCCCCTATTTTTTTTATGAGGAATATTTTTCCCGGAGGTGTTGTTGTTGTTGTTGTAGCGAGGTGTAGCGAGGTGTAGCCCTGCCTAAAAGTCAGACAGGGTCACCCCGAGTGTATTGCTCTTGGCCGGGTCGATATAAGAAAACGGCCCGGGTCGTTTCGGTACGATGGGTACAGCACAAGTACTGGTACCGTTCTCGTAGAACCGGCAATACAAGAAACTAGCCGTGTAGGCTATGTAGGTCATTTAGCGTTACCCAGGGTGCACCAGCTGGAAGGCGACCTACTTTTCCCGGAAGTGTCGTAAAGTTATTGTTAACAGTAGACTCAGGGGTCATTTTTTCGAGAAATTTTACAAAAACCCAAGTAAAAATGGAATAACCATGAATCTTAGCAGGACAATGTCTAGGAGGAAAATGTTAGTCTTTTTATTGTCAACAACCTTCCCTTAGACACCGAAGCTGTATCTCTTCAAGGTACAAAGACCACCTTAACTTTTAGATGAAAATAAAAAATAACACCTCTCTGAAGTTGGCAAGACAACTTTTACGTGGCAAAAAAGTAACTAGTGGATAATTTGCCGTAATTTATACGTAAATTATCCGTGAAAACAAAAAATTTGCCGCGGCCGTATTTTGGAAAATATTGAAAAACTACCTTAGGGACCTGCTAGAGAAAAAATGTTTGCACGTTATTTTGACGTGAATTAGCAGTAATTAAATGACACATTTAAAAAATTAAAAAAAAAATTAATTTTTTTGGTAGTGGACATTCACATGAAGTTGGAGTGCCACTCAATATTTTCCAAAGTACGTCCGCGACAAATTAATTACGGATAATTTACGACAAAATCACGTGCAAAGGTTTTTATCCTAGCTGGTCTCGAAAGTAGTTTTCCAGAAGTGGCACGCTAACTTCATGTGAAGTTGGCGGTGCACTACCAAAAAAATTAATTTTTTTTTTTAATTTTTTAAATGTTATTTAATTACGGCCAATTCACGGCAAAATCACGTACAAATATTTTTTTCCCTAGCTGGTCCCTAAGATAGGTTTTCAAAGGTGGCACGCTAACTTCATGTGAAGTTGGCGGTGCACTAACAAAAAAAAAAAAAAATTTATTTAATTTTTTAAATATGTCATTTAATAACGGCCAATTCACGGCAAAACCACGTACAAATATTTTTTCCTTAGCTGGTCCCTAAGATAGGCTTTCAAAGGTGGCACGCTGACTTCATGTGAAGTTGGCGGTGCACTAACAAAAAAAAAATAATTTTATTTTTTATTTTTTAAATATGTCATTTAATTACGGCTAATTCACGGCAAAATCACGTGCAAACATTTTTTCCCTAGCTGGTCCGTAAGATAGGTTTTCAAAGGTGGCACGCTAACTTCATGTGAAGTTGGCGGTGCACTAACAAAAAAAAACATTTTTTTTTTTTAATTTTTTTAAATATGTCATTTAATTACGGCTAATTTCCGGCAAAATCACGTGCATGGCGTAGCCCAGGGTTATTTTCTATAAGCGCGGCCGAAGGCCGCCAACTCAGAAAGGTGTTTCACACATAAATACCATGGATTCCGCCCCAATTTTGGTTTCGGACCCGGGTCATTTTTCAGTGTTTTGACTATAACTTTTCACTAAAACAAAAAATTAAAAAAGCGGTTTCGGATTCGTGATCCTGAGGCCAAACCCCGTCTTTTAAGCCCCTTCCCATAATTTTAGCTAATTTATTAGCAGTTGACAGCTAAACTGGACAATTACCCTCACCTTGACCATGTCTATCAAATGACTTTTTCACATATTTAACTATGATATAGTAAAATACACACTCACTACAAATTTTAAGTAGTTACGGAGATATTCCAAATTTACAAAGCTATCTTTGCATGCGTTCAATGTAAAAATTTTTTTGTTTTTTGCCTCTCCTGTAAAAATTTTTTTATGTCAGTTAGGGCCTTTGTGAATTAAGGTGACGATATGTATGTTTAAAAATAAACAGCTTGTGAAATGAAAACCTAAAAAAAAAATGTTATGCATTTTAGTTTTTTCTTGGATAAACTCTATAGTTTTTGCTAGTTTATGGTTAAAGGAGTCCTCGACGAAAATTTCGTTATTTGGGCACACCCCCTATTTTTTTTATGAGGAATATTTTTCCCGGAGGTGTTGTTGTTGTTGTTGTAGCGAGGTGTAGCGAGGTGTAGCCCTGCCTAAAAGTCAGACAGGGTCACCCCGAGTGTATTGCTCTTGGCCGGGTCGATATAAGAAAACGGCCCGGGTCGTTTCGGTACGATGGGTACAGCACAAGTACTGGTACCGTTCTCGTAGAACCGGCAATACAAGAAACTAGCCGTGTAGGCTATGTAGGTCATTTAGCGTTACCCAGGGTGCACCAGCTGGGAGGCGACCTACTTTTCCCGGAAGTGTCGTAAAGTTATTGTTAACAGTAGACTCAGGGGTCATTTTTTCGAGAAATTTTACAAAAACCCAAGTAAAAATGGAATAACCATGAATCTTAGCAGGACAATGTCTAGGAGGAAAATGTTAGTCTTTTTATTGTCAACAACCTTCCCTTAGACACCGAAGCTGTATCTCTTCAAGGTACAAAGACCACCTTAACTTTTAGATGAAAATAAAAAATAACACCTCTCTGAAGTTGGCAAGACAACTTTTACGTGGCAAAAAAGTAACTAGTGGATAATTTGCCGTAATTTATACGTAAATTATCCGTGAAAACAAAAAATTTGCCGCGGCCGTATTTTGGAAAATATTGAAAAACTACCTTAGGGACCTGCTAGAGAAAAAATGTTTGCACGTTATTTTGACGTGAATTAGCAGTAATTAAATGACACATTTAAAAAATTAAAAAAAAAATTAATTTTTTTGGTAGTGGACATTCACATGAAGTTGGAGTGCCACTCAATATTTTCCAAAGTACGTCCGCGACAAATTAATTACGGATAATTTACGACAAAATCACGTGCAAAGGTTTTTATCCTAGCTGGTCTCGAAAGTAGTTTTCCAGAAGTGGCACGCTAACTTCATGTGAAGTTGGCGGTGCACTACCAAAAAAATTAATTTTTTTTTTTAATTTTTTAAATGTTATTTAATTACGGCCAATTCACGGCAAAATCACGTACAAATATTTTTTTCCCTAGCTGGTCCCTAAGATAGGTTTTCAAAGGTGGCACGCTAACTTCATGTGAAGTTGGCGGTGCACTAACAAAAAAAAAAAAAAATTTATTTAATTTTTTAAATATGTCATTTAATAACGGCCAATTCACGGCAAAACCACGTACAAATATTTTTTCCTTAGCTGGTCCCTAAGATAGGCTTTCAAAGGTGGCACGCTGACTTCATGTGAAGTTGGCGGTGCACTAACAAAAAAAAAATAATTTTATTTTTTATTTTTTAAATATGTCATTTAATTACGGCTAATTCACGGCAAAATCACGTGCAAACATTTTTTCCCTAGCTGGTCCGTAAGATAGGTTTTCAAAGGTGGCACGCTAACTTCATGTGAAGTTGGCGGTGCACTAACAAAAAAAAACATTTTTTTTTTTTAATTTTTTTAAATATGTCATTTAATTACGGCTAATTTCCGGCAAAATCACGTGCATGGCGTAGCCCAGGGTTATTTTCTATAAGCGCGGCCGAAGGCCGCCAACTCAGAAAGGTGTTTCACACATAAATACCATGGATTCCGCCCCAATTTTGGTTTCGGACCCGGGTCATTTTTCAGTGTTTTGACTATAACTTTTCACTAAAACAAAAAATTAAAAAAGCGGTTTCGGATTCGTGATCCTGAGGCCAAACCCCGTCTTTTAAGCCCCTTCCCATAATTTTAGCTAATTTATTAGCAGTTGACAGCTAAACTGGACAATTACCCTCACCTTGACCATGTCTATCAAATGACTTTTTCACATATTTAACTATGATATAGTAAAATACACACTCACTACAAATTTTAAGTAGTTACGGAGATATTCCAAATTTACAAAGCTATCTTTGCATGCGTTCAATGTAAAAATTTTTTTGTTTTTTGCCTCTCCTGTAAAAATTTTTTTATGTCAGTTAGGGCCTTTGTGAATTAAGGTGACGATATGTATGTTTAAAAATAAACAGCTTGTGAAATGAAAACCTAAAAAAAAAATGTTATGCATTTTAGTTTTTTCTTGGATAAACTCTATAGTTTTTGCTAGTTTATGGTTAAAGGAGTCCTCGACGAAAATTTCGTTATTTGGGCACACCCCCTATTTTTTTTATGAGGAATATTTTTCCCGGAGGTGTTGTTGTTGTTGTTGTAGCGAGGTGTAGCGAGGTGTAGCCCTGCCTAAAAGTCAGACAGGGTCACCCCGAGTGTATTGCTCTTGGCCGGGTCGATATAAGAAAACGGCCCGGGTCGTTTCGGTACGATGGGTACAGCACAAGTACTGGTACCGTTCTCGTAGAACCGGCAATACAAGAAACTAGCCGTGTAGGCTATGTAGGTCATTTAGCGTTACCCAGGGTGCACCAGCTGGGAGGCGACCTACTTTTCCCGGAAGTGTCGTAAAGTTATTGTTAACAGTAGACTCAGGGGTCATTTTTTCGAGAAATTTTACAAAAACCCAAGTAAAAATGGAATAACCATGAATCTTAGCAGGACAATGTCTAGGAGGAAAATGTTAGTCTTTTTATTGTCAACAACCTTCCCTTAGACACCGAAGCTGTATCTCTTCAAGGTACAAAGACCACCTTAACTTTTAGATGAAAATAAAAAATAACACCTCTCTGAAGTTGGCAAGACAACTTTTACGTGGCAAAAAAGTAACTAGTGGATAATTTGCCGTAATTTATACGTAAATTATCCGTGAAAACAAAAAATTTGCCGCGGCCGTATTTTGGAAAATATTGAAAAACTACCTTAGGGACCTGCTAGAGAAAAAATGTTTGCACGTTATTTTGACGTGAATTAGCAGTAATTAAATGACACATTTAAAAAATTAAAAAAAAAATTAATTTTTTTGGTAGTGGACATTCACATGAAGTTGGAGTGCCACTCAATATTTTCCAAAGTACGTCCGCGACAAATTAATTACGGATAATTTACGACAAAATCACGTGCAAAGGTTTTTATCCTAGCTGGTCTCGAAAGTAGTTTTCCAGAAGTGGCACGCTAACTTCATGTGAAGTTGGCGGTGCACTACCAAAAAAATTAATTTTTTTTTTTAATTTTTTAAATGTTATTTAATTACGGCCAATTCACGGCAAAATCACGTACAAATATTTTTTTCCCTAGCTGGTCCCTAAGATAGGTTTTCAAAGGTGGCACGCTAACTTCATGTGAAGTTGGCGGTGCACTAACAAAAAAAAAAAAAATTTATTTAATTTTTTAAATATGTCATTTAATAACGGCCAATTCACGGCAAAACCACGTACAAATATTTTTTCCTTAGCTGGTCCCTAAGATAGGCTTTCAAAGGTGGCACGCTGACTTCATGTGAAGTTGGCGGTGCACTAACAAAAAAAAAATAATTTTATTTTTTATTTTTTAAATATGTCATTTAATTACGGCTAATTCACGGCAAAATCACGTGCAAACATTTTTTCCCTAGCTGGTCCGTAAGATAGGTTTTCAAAGGTGGCACGCTAACTTCATGTGAAGTTGGCGGTGCACTAACAAAAAAAAACATTTTTTTTTTTTAATTTTTTTAAATATGTCATTTAATTACGGCTAATTTCCGGCAAAATCACGTGCAAACATTTTTTCCCTAGCAGGTCCCAAAGGTAGTTTTTCATGTGAAGTTGACGGTGAAGTTGACGGTTGATTAATAAAAAAATTTTTTTTTAAAATTTTTTAAATATGCCAATTCACGGCATGCTAATTCACGGCAAAATCACGTACAAATATTTTTTTCTAGCTGGTCCCTGAGGTAATTTTTCAAAGGTGGCACGCTAACTTCACATGAAGTTGGCGTGCCACTCAATATTTTCCAAAATACGTCCGCGACAAATTTTTTGATTTCACAGATTAATTACGGATAATTTACGACAAAATCACGTGCAAAGGTTTTTATCCTAGCTGGTCTCGAAAGTAGTTTTCCAGAAGTGGCACGCTAACTTCATGTGAAGTTGGAGGTGCACTACCAAAAGCGTGCCACTCAATATTTTCCAAAATACGGCCGCGGCAAATTTTTTGTTTTCACGATTATTTACGTATAAATTACGGCAAATTATCCACTAGTTACTTTTTTGCCACGTAAAAGTTGTCTTGCCAACTTCAGAGAGATAAAAATAACTGTGCTGGACTATAAGTTTGTTCGGCAAAAATGATCTACGCGATGTCCCTTTCACGATCACGAATCCGGAAGCGCTTTTTTAATTTTTGTTTTAGTGAAAAGTTATGGTCAAAAAACCGAAAAATGAATGTCCGTCAAGTTAGCACTACAACTTTGAAAAAATTAATATTACTATATGGGATAAATTCCCGCTTTTTAACCGTAAACACACCGTGAAATCCAAAAAATTACCGTTTTTCATTTTTTTAAAATAACCCCTAGTAATGCTAACTTGACGGTCAAGTTAGCACTACCACCCTCGAAAACAATTCATTTCGATTCTAAATTTAAAATCATTTGCGCAGATAATTCCCGTTTAATAACCGTAATTAAGTAGTGCTAATGAAAAAAATTGAAAAATGTTTTCTCGATTTTTTTTTTTTAAATAACCCCTAGTAATGCTAACTTGACGGTCAAGTTAGCACTACCACCCTCGAAAACAAATCAATTCGATTCTAAATTTAAAATCATTTGCGCAGATAATTCCCGTTTAATAACCGTAATTAAGTAGTGCTAATGAAAAAAAATTGAAAAATGTTTTCTCGATTTTTTTTTTTTAAATACCCCTAGTAATGCTAACTTGACGGTCAAGTTAGCATTACTAGGGGTTATTTTTAAAAAATGAAAAACGGTAATTTTTTGGATTTCACGGCGTGTTTGCGGTTAAAAAGCGGGAATTAATCCCATATAGTAATATTAATTTTTTCAAAGTTGTAGTGCTAACTTGACGGACATGAAAAATGACCCGGGTCCGATACCAAAATTGGGTATTTGTTTCCATTGTTGTTGTTGTTGTTGTTGTTGTTGTTGTTGTTGTTGTTGTTGTTGTTGTTGTTGTTGTAACAATGCATTGCCCTGTCTAGAGTGTATGATCATTCCGAAGATCTTCATCAAGCTCTTCTAAGGGGAGTCCAAGGAAACGTGCAGTTTCAACAGGGTTTGTCCAGAGGGACAGAGGGGTTAGAAGAGTAGGTTCAAATGAACAATTGAAGAGATGTAGAGTATCATGGGGGGTCCTACCACATG
Organism: Campiglossa producta; assembly: GCA_964058755.1. Classification (NCBI taxonomy): domain Eukaryota; kingdom Metazoa; phylum Arthropoda; class Insecta; order Diptera; family Tephritidae; genus Campiglossa; species Campiglossa producta. The sequence continues at coordinate 35,275,854 of CAXKVI010000005.1, read as the reverse complement.
CAGGGCATGTGTTTGAGATTGTGTCATTAAGTCTGGACAAGTAGGAGTTTAACCTTACACTATATCCAGACCTAAGCTGTGCCAGGGTAACTCTTGTCTCCCTTGGTAAGGTGCGTTCTTCTTCAGCAATATCCGGTGGAGGACTGTTCAGAACGGGGTTCACAGGTAGAGATCCGACAAAAGTATCTACCGACTCGGTGTGGATGTCGGTTAGTGCCCGCTTATGATTCTGCAGATCAAACGGCAAGGTAATATGATGCCGGATCTCATCATAATGTTTACGGAGATGTTTCCTTATGTCTCTCGGGGGCGGATCTATGTCCAAAAGATGACGGTTTGGATGTGCTGGCTTGTGGCAGTTCAGAAGGAATTGCTTGCTCAGCATTTCCGCATGCTCTTTTACATTGAGCAGTTTTGCCTCCTGATGGAGGTGAGACTCGGAAGACATGAGGAGACATCCCGTAGCAGTTCTGATGGCAGTATTTTGGCAGACTTGTAACTTCGTCCAGTTGGTGTTATGTACATTAGGCGACCATATGGGTGCAGCATAGTCAAAGACTGGTCGGCCATTGGCCTTATATGTAGTCAACAACGTTTCTTTGTCTTTTCCCCAAGTACTGCCGGCAAGTGACTTGAGGATCTTGTTGCGACCACGTACCTTTGAGACCATTGCAGACACATGACCAGCAAATGAGAAAGTATTATTCAATGTCATCCCTAATAACTTTGGGTGGCTGACAGTTGGTAGCTTAGTGCCGTCAACGAAAATGTCTAATTCATTTCTCACCTGGTGCGTCCACGTCGTAAAAAGCGTCGCCGTTGATTTAGTCGGAGATATCGTCAGATCTCGCTCTGTGAAAAACCTGGAAAGGTCGCAGAGGTAACCGTTGATTTTATTACAGAGTTCATCAGTATAGGGGCCCTTCCCCGTCGCCATTATTGTACAGTCGTCAGCATAAGAAACGACGGAGACACCCTCTGGTGGTGGGGGCATCTTCGATAGATAGAAATTAAACAGTGTCGGGGATAGGACACCACCCTGTGGCACCCCCTGTCTAATTCGTCTTGGTTTTGATGTTGCGTTTCTAAAGTTGACCGACGCCTGCCGCCCATTCAAGTAATTAGCGGTCCATCTCTTTAACCCATCAGGTATTTGTGTTTCTAATAGATCTTGTATGAGAGTGGCATGGTTGACTGTGTCAAAAGCTTTCGACAAGTCAAGTGCCACTAACACAGTCCTGTGATTTGGTTGGTTTTGATTTAGACCGCTATTTATTTGCGTTGTAATGGCATTGAGTGCGGTGGTGGTGCTGTGCAGCTTACGGAAGCCATGTTGATGATTAGCCAGGTGCAGATTTGCGGTGTAATACGGGAGCAAAATGGACTCTAGCGTCTTCACTACCGCCGACAAAAGTGATATAGGGCGATATGAATCGCCTATGTTTGCCGGCTTTCTAGGTTTTAATAATGGAACCACTCTCGCCTTTTTCCATATTTCAGGAATGACGAAAGTGTTCAGTGAAAGATTGAATAGCATGGCAATGCCGTCGGGGCCGATGGATTTTGAGGGCTTAGCCTGTCTGATGGCTTCCTTGACCTCTGAGGCAGTGATGACAATGGGCGTGTTTTGGTTTTTGTATTTACGCGCCTGTCGCATGGTTCTACGTTTAGCTCTATCGGGTGAGGAATGTAGTACAAATTGTCTACAGAAGGAGTTCGCACATCCCCTAGGGTCCTTCTTCACCCTGTCACCGAAAGTAATATCTACTTTATCCTTGTGTTGTGTTGGATTAGATAGAGCTTTGACCGTAGTCCATAATTTGCCAACACCGTCAGAGAGGTTGCATTGCTCTAGGTGTTGTTTCCATTTGGCCAGTTTGTGTTTATCGACCAACCTACGAATTTCCGCGTTGAGATCCCTTATACGGGGGTCTGCGGGATTGAGACTTCGCACTTCATCTCTTTCTCTAGCCATGGCCGCTGCCTCCGCGGGGAAATTTGGTCTTATTCGGGATATTCGACCCGCAGGAATGAAGCGTCTAGAGGCCAAGTCAATGATGTTGCGGAAGTCTCGTTCGCCTTTGCGTACGTCCGTAGGAATGGATAGAGCAGCCAAGGATTCGTCCGTATATGTCTGAAAACTGTCCCAGTCCGCCTTGGTAAAGTTGATGTATGTACCATGCTCAGGTGTTATAAATGATGGTAATGACTATTGGGAGATGGTCAGACGCCAACGTGAGTATGGGTCGCCAATTGGTGTTGTTCAATAGTCCTGCACTTACGATAGAAATATCTGGCGAACTATAGCAGTTACCCGATACTCTCGTTGGGGCGTCTCCGTTCAATGTACAGAAAGCCGTATCATCTATTTGTTCTGCGAGTACATGCCCCCTACTGTCTGCTGGCAAGTTTGAGTGCCACATGTCGTGGTGCGCATTGAAGTCGCCCAGGATCACGCGGTTATCTCCTCGTAATAGCAAGCTAATGTCGGGGTGATAACCGGTGGGGCAACTTGAGACAGGGGGTATGTAGATGTTAATGATTTGCAGATCGACATATCCTGTACGGATGGTAATACCTTGGCTTTCTAAGATATCATCCGTTCCTTCGATGTCGGTATCAAATAGATGATACTGTACAGAGTTGTGCGTTATAAACGCTAGACCACCTCCCAGACCTCCTGTTACTCTATGACGGTCTTTCCGGTGAATGTTATATCCGCCATAGGTAATGAGGTCCGACCTTGGACTGAGCTTGGTTTCTTGGATTGCGGCAAGTTTTATGTCATATTGCGTCATCAAATTGGTTATCTCTGCGATCTTACCAGTTAATCCGTTACAGTTGTGCTGGAAGATTTGGAAGTGCGCCGGTGGGGTCGATGTCGAGTTAACCAAAGGCGTGAGAGACGGATGTGTTCGCCCAGGTGTTGGTAGGCGAAGACCAAGGCTGTGCCTCAGCCTAGTTAGCTGTGGACCTGGTGTAACCGGGTTGGCTGGCGTCGTAGGCTGAGGCGTGTTACAGCATGGTGCGATGAACGCATCCGTCCAAAGATTCCTGTTAGCGAGCCCAGAGCATAGATGTACGTGGCATTGGCCTAAGCAGTTATTGCATTTGACCGATGACGCGAGCGTGTATAATCTTTGCCGACAAACAGTACACGTCGAGACAGGTGCAAGAAGATGTTGATCCTGACTCACGTGTAAACGGGAGGGGGGGTGTAACAAAGAAACAGACAGAGACTGATGCTCGGAGTTGCTCATGTCTAAACTGCTCCGGTGGGAGCAAGAGTGTTGAGCTGCTGCGCGTGATGTTGACGCCATAAGGCACGAGCAACAGTCTGGAATTTGTGTGGCGGGTATAGCAGAAATGCTGCTAGTCGTTAAGACATTATTATTATTATTATTAGTATTGCTACTAGAAGGTGGCGGTAGGGGTGCGCTTGAACGGCGCTTACCGCGGGACGCCCGACGGCGCAAACAACAAGGGGCCACGAAAGTACTAAAGAAAGTACGGGGTCTGTGGATGTTAAGGTTAAGTCCTGAACATCCAGATTTATGGAGCCATCTCTTACGAGAAGCATTGCACAGAATGCGACCGTTTAATATATATTTTTTTGCAACAGACACTGCATATCCATTCTTTTGGTCCGGGGTTCGGCTCAACGCCCGCCCATAACAAAAGAATATCTTGCAGCCCTGCTGCAAGGGGGGAGGATGATAGTTTCGGAATGGGACAAAACATACTAAACAGGGTTACATTGAAAGTGACAGTCCTTGGCCGAGGTAAAACCCCGGGTGGTTCCACTGCGCAGAGATCCATGGCGATGTCCTGGGTTTTCTGCTCTGAGAAGTGACTGTACATAGGGAACCTTTCCTTTAGGGGTCAACTGCTAATAAATTAGCTAAAATTATGGGAGATAGCTCAAAAGACGGGTTTTGGCCTCAGGATCACGAATCCGGAAGCGCTTTTTAATATTTTGCGTATCTGAAGAGATATTTGCAATCAAAGTTCCAAGTTTTCATGTGGTTGTTGAAATTTTATTAGGCTGTCCCTAAAATCGTGCAAAAAAAGTCGCGCCGTGGCGGTAGCTACGGTTATGTCACACGTCCGGACTTGGCATGGCGTAGCCCAGGGTTATTTTTTATAAGCGCGGCCGAAGGCCGCCAACTCAGAAAGGTGTTTCACACATAAATACCATGGATTCCGCCCCAATTTTGGTTTCGGACCCCGGGTCATTTTTCAGTGTTTTGACTATAACTTTTCACTAAAACAAAAAATTAAAAAAGCGGTTTCGGATTCGTGATCCTGAGGCCAAACCCCGTCTTTTAAGCCCCTTCCCATAATTTTAGCTAATTTATTAGCAGTTGACAGCTAAACTAGACAATTACACTCACCTTGACCATGTATATCAATCCTGACACTTATTTTTTTGATTTAGGGTCAAAGTTCATATGAACCATTTTTTAAATCAAAATTTCTCTTTAAGTATCGAACCGAGGTATTTGTTTCCTTTATGGGTCAACTGTTAATAAATTAGCTAAAATTATGGGAGATAGCTCAAAAGACAGGGTGTGGCTTCTTTGAAGAGATATTTGCAATGAATGAATGAAGAGATATTTGCAATCAAAGTTGCAAGTTTTCATGTGGTTGTAATCTTATTAGGCTATACCTAAAAACGTGCGAGAGAATGCTTACCCTGGCATGTTGCCACGGTTCAGGCAACCACCCGGACTTGGGATGGCGAAGCCCAGGGTTATTTTTTATAACATAACATAACATAATCTATTTATAAGCGCGGCCGAAGGCCGCCAACTCAGAAAGGTGTTTCGCAAATAATAACCATGGATTCCGCCCCAATTTTGGTATCTGATCCGGGTCATTTTTCGGTTTTTTAACCATAACTTTTCACTAAAACAAAAAATTAAAAAGGATTCGTGATCCTGAGGATAAAACCCGCCTTTTGAGCTTTCTCCCATAATTTTAGCTAATCTATTAGCAGTTGACCCCTAAAGGTAACAAATACCCCAATGAATACCAGATGATTGGCAAGGGTGTTTTTGGGTCACACCCTATACCGCCAGGTATCATACTTTGGCAAAAGAGCGTTGATTTCAAAAGTGGATTTTTTGGGAATGGATTGATAACATTTGTTTTTCTTGTTTTGTTTTTAAATGTATGTATGTGACATCACATACCACTCACAAGCAGAATTGCCCTATCCCAGTTCAGGTTCATTAGTATGAAAACGACCCAGAACTTTAACATGGGGTTGTCATTGGAGGGGACCAATTGCCACCTTATACAGACTGTTGGGGCGAAAATGTGATGGGTTGGAAGGAAGACTCCTGATGGATGACTCTGAGTAATGCAGGTGGTGGAAATTCACACCCTCTGCATTACAATAGGTCGTTCTAGTAGCGTCCGCTATCACTAATTCAAAAAGCCCCTTTGGTGGCAATTGTCACCATTTGCCTGAAGGGTATTATTATAAGGCCTTATTACACCGCGACCATTAGTACGATCTATTGAGTGACCTATCAGCTTATTGCTGTATGCGGAGGCTCTTTATAAATTTGAGCACCTCCTCAGGTTTTTTATTCCATATCACGAACGGATTGAGAGTGACACCACCTAGGTAGCAAACTCTCTTTCTTGCTAACGCAATGCATTCGCAGAGTATGTGAACCGTCGTTTAATCGTCCAGTTCGCAAAACCGACAAATTGTTGTATCTGACAGATTCAATTTACTCAGGTGATAAGTAAGGCTACAATGTCCCGTATAATACCCAGTGAGGGTTCTTAGATCCACTCTTCTTAGATTTATGAGCCTGGCCGGTGCTCTTTGCGATGGTTTTATAAAGAGTTTGGCTCGCCTCTGTCGCTAAGCCAATGCTGCCTAAACTGTTTGTCTTCCCAGTTGCTTATGGTCTCCTTTACGTGGGCCATGGTGAGCCCACAGAAGGGTTCCGGACCATAAAATGCTACATGCCCTGGGACCCAACCTAACAACACTTTGTTTTTGGCCCCCATATCATATCGTATTTTGTTGCAATATTTTTAAACATTTGTCTATAAGTTGCTGCCGGTGTGGTGCTCTTATTGCTTCTGCTCATATCGGTGATAACAGACGATTGCATATTAGTCCAGGGTGAAGGCGCGTTATGGTTAAATTTCGCTGGCGAAATGGGAATACCTGCTTCCTTCGCTGTGTTGATGCATCTTGTAATGGCTGAAGTCAGCCGAAATATTTTGCTACTTCTCGCCACTGCGTTAACGGACTCAAACAAGATCGCGTTTTTGCAGTATAAGAGCTTGTGGGTTAGTTTCAAGCTGTTTTGTATAGTTCTTTCTTCCAAGGTCGGAAGCCCTGCTTCTGTCAGTGTACACCGTGTTGGAGATGTCGGAAATGCTCGCAAGCTTCTTCTGGCAGCCGTGTGGTATGGTGGCGATAGGCGCTTCAAGATGCTGCGCGCACAGTGCCCGTATATCGTTAACCCGTAGTCGATTTTTGACAAAATTAGCGCTTTCGTTATGCGTATTAAAGTTGTTTGGTGAAGCAGACAGTGTTTCGATGATAAATACTTTATTACATTTAATCGTTTATCTAAGCTTGTTCTTAAGTGTTCTACATGGAGTTTATATGTAAGCTTTTTGTCAAATACAATACCCAGAAATTTGAGACTACTGCTGTTCACAAAGTCAACATTATTATAATTTAGATTTATTGATGGGCATAACTTTTTATTACAAATGTGGAAAGTTTTGCATTTGTTGTAGGATAGCTTAGCTCCCGAAATTTTGGACCAACTGGTTATTTTTGAAATTATTTGAGAAAAATCGCTTTGGACCATCGATAAATCCTTACATTTGGAAAACAATAACAAATCGTCTGCGTACATAATCCTATGGACTCTTTTGTTTTGAGAAAGAATTTTATTAATTTCGTCGAAAGCTACTATGAATAGTACTACCGACAGGGGTGAACCCTGAGGTATGCCATTAAATAGTTTATAATTTTTAGAGTATTTATTACATGCTTTGACGCTAAAAGAGCGATTGTTCAGAAAATCTTTAACGTAGTTATATATGTTATTCCCAATCTTCCATTCGGCTAACTGCCGAAGAACGATATGCGCACCGATCCTATCGTAAGCCTTTTCAAAATCAAGGCTTAGGATGGACACATGGTTTTTTGTAGCCAAAGCCGTTGTGGCAAAGTGTTCAAATATCAGAAGTGCGTCTATTGTCCCTTGGCCTTCTTTGAAGGCAACCTGATGAGGATCGATGAGACCGTTTGACGAGGCGAACCACATGATGCGCTTTGCTATGATTTTTTCCATAACTTTACTAGAACAAGGAATTAGGGAAATTGGTCTATAATCGGAAGCACGTGATGTGCATTGGTTTGACTTTGGAATCGGAAGGACAGTTGAACTTTTCCACGTGTGTGGCAACGAACCTTGTTCTAAAATGTTGTTGTAGAGCCCTATTAATCTCTGTTTTACCTCCGGCGGTAGGTTTTTTAGCATCGGGTACGAAATGCGATCCCTTCCTGGGGTTTTACCAGACATGTTTTTTACGGTCAGATTGAACTCGAACTCTGTTATGGGCAAGTCAATTTGTTTCGCTTGAATTGACGGGGAATTGTTATGGTAACCGCTTTCTAAAATCATATTTTTATGTGAAACGAAATCTGCTTCGAAGTTAGAGTCTTTAGAGTAGTTAGACCAAAAAATGCCCAAATGGTTTGCTATTTCTGTCGCGGAGCAAATTGTTCCCTCATCTGTTTCTAAAGCTTTAATTGTGTTAGGGGTATATGTGCCCGTCAGCATTTTAATATTATCCCAAACTTTCTTTGGATCCGAGGAAGGTGTTATTCCTTCCGTTAGTTTTTCTAAACTCTCTCTCTTAGCTACATTTACCTCTCTTTTAAAAATTGCATTCGCTTTCTTGTACTCAATAAGATTTTCAGGGGATCTATGTTTCTTATATCTGTGCCAAAGATTTTGTTTATTTTCTCTTAACGCTTGAAGGTTTGATGACCAATATGGAACTACAGTCTTGCGTTTTCTCTTGTGGGTCTGGGGTACCGCTAAGTGTGCTGCTGAAAGTATTCTTTTTTTCAAAGAATTGGCTTCTATGTTTACATTAGAGGACAATGGATATTTGTTCATGATTTCATTGGCCGAGTTTTGAAATTTTTCCCAGTTTGCCTTATCTATAATGAATTTTGGTTTGGGTGTGCCCGGGTTAGACCTAGTTAACAAAATTTTGGTGAGCAAAGGGAAATGATCGCTTCCATGCAGTTGGGAGAGAGTAGAGCACGAGACTTTTGGGGCGAAACTAGCGGAGCATAGGCTAACGTCAATATGTGTGAAAGTCTGGTGTGTTGTGAAATGCGTTGGAGCCATATCATTAAGCACCATCAGGTTATTTGAAAGCAAAAAATCTTCGATTATTTTTCCTCTTTGATTGGTGGTTTCTGAGCCCCACAAGGGGCTCCATGCGTTGAGGTCTCCTACTAATAGAAGATTTGTGTTAACCCCGGATGTCAAATCAAAGAGGTCTCTTACGCTAAACGTTTGCTGGGGGGAAATATAAGTAGATATGATGGTAAACTTAATATTCATATTAACCTCGATAGCAATAGTCGCTAATTGCGATTGGACGTTTATTCGCTTGTGGGGTATGTCATTTCTAACCATAACGGCTATCCCTTGCTTGCTAGCCAGATTTTGTGGCAAGTTGTAAAAGTATGTTGTGTATGAATTCGATATTGGCGCTGTTCTATTGAATGGTAGGTGTGTTTCTTGAAGCGATATAATAGAAGGTGAGTGCTCTTTTATTAGAAGGTGTAATTCGTTCATGTTGTTGAATATTCCTTTTATGTTCCATTGAAGAACATTAAAGGCCATGATCATCAACAAAATTGACGTCCAGGATGTCTCCTGGATCTGAGATGGAAATTTCTGTGTTAGAATTTGGCAATAAGTAATAATTGCCATTTTGAATCAATTACTGACTAAGTTGAGTTATAGGCGAATCGATTATAGTTTGTTCTGTTTCATTATTAATAGTGGTTTCTTGGTTTGTTGGTAAGATTTTTGAGGTTATTACTATTTCACTTGCGGCTTCATCTAAAGCACAAGTGTTGCTGTCTAATTCTCTGTCAAGAGAAGTTTCATTTTTTGAATTTTCAGATAGATTATTCGTTTCTTTGTTGTTAGTATTGTGTTGGTCTGGTGTGGTAGTAACATTATTGCTGGAGTTGGCTACGCCAGCAAAAGATAATGGAGCTGAAGCTCTAGGAACTTGTGATTGGTAGGCTTCTTTTGCTTCTTTCATGGAGCATCTACGCTGGGTTTTAATTTTTAAAATTTCTTTATGCTCAGTGAACTTAGGGCATTTGTTAAAGTTAGAAGGATGTTTTCCTTTGCAGTTTACGCATTGAATGCGCGAGCACGTGTCTTGGTGGGGAGGGAAGCTGCATGTTTGGCACAGCTCCGGCTTTCCGCAGTGTTTTTTGGTGTGGCCTAGCTCTTGGCACTGTTTACAGCGCATAGGGTTTGGGTAATATTCCCTTACTTTCGCTTTGTGCCATGAGATGTCGATTTTTTCTGGTAACTTGTATAGGTCGAAAGTAAGCAGTATTGCTCCAGTATGTACAAGCTTGCCATTTTCCATTTTTGTAAACTTGAAAACATTAACCACACCTTCGGAAGCTAGCTCTTTTACGATTTCTTCATCAGAAAGGTTAGTAAGGTAGGGTGCAAAGACCGTGCCCTTGACGAAATTGAGGTTTTCATGATATTTGCATTTAATGTCGCATATTCCTGGTAGTTGCTTAGTGGAGATGAATTTATCAGCAGATTGTTTGTCTTTGACTAGCACCAATAAGCTGCCGTCCCTAAGTTCTGTGATCTTTTCAATGTTCTTGCTTATGAGCTCTAAAGATCTTTGCACAGCAAAGCACGAGTATTGAGACAGGGGTTTTTTTACATCAGTAGTAGAGACTACGACGTATTTGGGATTAGGAAGGTTAATGGGAGGTGTTAGGTCAGGGAAGCTTTCAAGGGGTTTGGACATTCTTTTTTTTTCGCTTTGGGGCTGTTTTCTAAAATGGAAAACCTATTGCCCCTACGGCTTGTTGCCCCGAGGGGCATGTTTAAAGATAACCAAGATTACACTATATTTAAAGCACCTGGGCACTTAAATTAACAAAATATGCTAAGAGAATTTTCAGCTAGCGGTATTTGTTGTTTATAAGAAACTGCACCTAGTGCGAAGGTCAAGTCAAAGAGAGAACGCAATTGAAAAAACAACCGTACGCGGCGAATGCTAGTCGATGACTGGTGGCCAGTTTATGTTTATCGACCAACCTACGAATTTCCGCGTTGAGATCCTTTATACGGGGGTCTGCGGGATTGAGACTTCGTACTTCATCTCTTTCTCTAGCCATGGCCGCTGCCTCCGCGGGGAAATTTGGTCTTATTTGAGATATTCGACCCGCAGGAATGAAGCGTTTAGAGGCCGAGTCAATGATGTTGCGGAAGGCTCGTTCGCCTTTGCGTACGTCCGTAGGAATGGATAGAGCAGCCAAGGATTCGTCCGTATATGTCTGAAAACTGTCCCAGTCCGCCTTGGTAAAGTTAATATATGTACCATGCTCAGGTGTAATAAAGTCCGTCGGTCGTTCGATGGTAATGACTATTGGGAGATGGTCAGACGCCAACGTGAGTATGGGTCGCCAATTGGTGTTGTTCAATAGTCCTGCACTTACGATAGAAATATCTGGCGAACTATAGCAGTTACCCGATACTCTCGTTGGGGCGTCTCCGTTCAATGTACAGAAAGCCGTATCATCTATTTGTTCTGCAAGTACATGCCCCCTATTGTCTGCTGGCATGTTTGAGTGTATTAAGATAAGTGGTATTTAGTTTATACTAAGGTTATATCTATATATATAAAAATGAAATGGTGTATAATTGTAACGCTAAAACTCGAAAACGGCTGAACCAAATGAAATACTTCCTTTGGGGGATTTGTTTGTTATTACCACGCGCAGGTCATGTCTTAAAATCAGAACAAAATATTAAGGGGGCGTGGCACCTCCCATACGAACTGAATTTTTCAAGTTGAATATCTTCAAAAGTGTTTAAGGTAGGAACATGAAAATTGGTACAGAGCTACAGGATAACAGCACCACTCTCACCTATAAAACCGGGGGTTATCCAATAAGGGGGCGTGGTACCTCCCATACAAACCAAATTTTTTAAGCAGAATATCTGTGAAAGGATTCAAGGTAGGGACCTGAAAATTGGTATAGACCTATATGGTATCAAAAGCCTTCTTACACATAAAAGAAGGGGTAACCGGAAAAGGGGGCGTGGCACCTCCCATACAAACTGAATTTTTCAAGGTGAATATCTTCAAAAGTGTTTAAGGTAGGAACATGAAAATTGGTATAGAGCTATAGGATAACAACACCATTCTCACCCATAAAACTTGGGGTTATCGAAAAAGGGGGCGTGGTACCTCCCATACAATCTATATATATAAAAATGAAATGGTGTTCAGTCGTTACGCTAAAACTCGAAAACGGCTGAACCAAATCATATACTTCCTTTAGGGGGTTTATTTGTTATTACCACGCGCAGGTCATGTTATAAAATCAGAACAAAATATTAGGGAGGCGTGGCACCTCCCATACAAACATTTTTCTTCAAGGTGAATATCTCTAAATGGGTTTAAGGTAGGGACCTGGAAATCGGTACAGACCTATAGAATAACAACACCATTCTCACCCATAAAACTGGGGGTTAACCAAAAAGGGGGCGTGGCACCTCCCATACGAATGAAATACTTCATAGTCGATATCTCTGGAAGTATTCATGTTAGACCACTGAAATTTGGTAAGGGATTATATGAGATCAACCCCTACCACCTCCAAAAAAGCTGGGGATAAAGAAAACGGGGGCGTGGCACCTCCCATACAAATTAAATATTTCATAGTCGATATCTCTGGAAGTATTCATGTTAGACCACTGAAATTTGGTAAGGGGTTATATGAGATCGATCCCTACCACCTCCAAAAAACTGGGGATAACGAAAAGGGGGGCGTGGCACCTCCCATACGAATGAAATACTTCATAGTCCATATCTCGGGAAGTGTTTAATTTAGACCACTGAAATTTCTTGAGGAGTTAAATAAGATTAATCCCATCATCTCCAAAAAAAACTGGAGATAAAGAAAAAGGGGGCATGGCACCTCCCATACGAAGGAAACATTTCATAGCCCATATCTCTGCAAGTATTTATGTTAGACCACTGAAATTTGGTGAGGGTTTATATGTGATCGATCCCTAATACCTCCCAAAAAACTCGAGTTAACGATAAAGGGGGCGTGGCACCTCCCATACGAATATAATACTTCATAGTCCATATCTCTAGAAGTATTTAGGTTAGACCACTGAAATTTTGTGAGGAGTTATATAAGATCAATCCCGGACACCTCCAAAAAAACTGGGGATAAGGAAAAAGGGGCGTGGTTTCTCCTATATGAAGGAGATAGGGATATGGTTTAAAATAGATATAGGGATCGGGTTAGAGAAACAGAGAGGGAAATAAATTTGTGGCAGGACAACGTCTGCCGGGTCAGCTAGTTTATTTAATAAATGTGTAAAAGTTCTGCATCAACAGATGTACAAACGTGTCTTCTTATTCCAAGTTATTTTTCATAGAGAAGGTAAAGTTACTTTTTCATATTAGAGATGTGATGTTTATCAAATATCGATTAGGCAAAACCTAAAGTACCCCTCACATATACCATAAGATAAATCTACACCTTAACACACCTCCTTAGATTTATCTTGTATTACAATCAGTTTACATTTATCATATTTCTTAATTTTTCAAATTTTTCTCGACACACGATTTAGTAAAAATGTCTGCAATATTATTATCTGAATTTACTTTAACCACATCTATAATTTTTCTTTCTACACATTCATGTACATAATGATGGTGAATTTCAATGTGTTTAGAATTCTTTGTAAAGTTACCGTACTTTGATATATTAACTGCTCCAGAGTTATCTTCATATACACAAATTGGTTTTACATATTTTAGATCAAAAACTTTCAATAATTCTATTACAAATTTTAATTCACTTACAGCTTCTGACAAAGCTACATACTCTGCAAATGTTGAAGATTTTGTGACGGATTTTTGCTTTCTCGATTTCCAGTATACTGCATTTCCAAATAATCTTATTATATACCCTGTGGTAGATTTTCTATCCACAATGTCACCAGCCCAGTCGGCATCGACATAACAGTCGAGAATATTACAATTTTCATTTCTTTTATAAGTGAGTTTTAAATTTTTAGTTGAGTATAAATATTTCAAGATTCGTAGCAAATATTTGTAGTGAGTTTTGTCGTAACCATTTTGATATCTACTCAAGTAATTTACACTAAAACTTATATCTGGTCTTGTTGCAGAACTTATATATAATAAGGCCCCAATTAAATTTCTATATTTAACATTTCTTTCGCAAATATCTGATTTTGCAAGTTTTAAATTCATTTCCATAGGTGTTTTATATAATTTGCTCATTTCTACATTAAACGTCTTAGCCAACGCCTCAATGTATTTAGTCTGACTCAATTTCATCTCATTTTTACTTGGCTCATAATCCACGGTTATACCAAGATATTCTTTGATTTTTCCAAGATCTTTCATTTTGAACTTTCTAGATAACTCGTTTTTTACTTTAAGAATTTCATTTTTATCTTTAGCACAAATTAATAAATCGTCAACAAAAATCAAAAGATATATTACATCTTTTCTAATTTTACAAGTATATAAACATGAATCAATTTTGTTTCTTTCAAATCCAATACGTACCATGCTCGTGGACTTTCTCTTAAACCATATAACGCTTTTATCAATTTACAGACTCTGTACCATCTTCATAACCCCTTGGCTGTTTAACATACACTTCGGACTGTACCGTGCCGTTCAAGAACGCTGTTTCTACATCCATTTGCTCTATATCTAACCCCATTTGGCAACAATATGATAATACAATTTTTAATGTTTGCATTTTCGCAACGGGAGAATAAATGTCATCTATTTCATCCGTCTGTTGAAAACCTCTAACTACCAGTCTCGCTTTGTACGTCCCATCTGCTTTCCTATTATATACCCATTTCACATCCAAAACTTTGTTATTATTTATATTTTGAACTAACTTCCATGTCTCATTTTTCTTCAGGCAATCGATTTCTTTACTCATAGCTTTCTTTCAAAAGGTACCTTCACTTGACGCTATCGCCTCCTCAAACGATTTGGGTGTATCAATACTACAAAGGTTTACAAGAATATTATTACATTCGTAATCTTCATATTTCCTTGGCTGCTTCTTTACACGCTTCGATTTACGTGCCTCGGACTGAGCTCCCTCCTCTTCACTACTTTCAGGTTGCTCTTCAGCCTCTTCACAACTTTTAGCTTCCTTTGTATCTGTACTTTTAAAACTTTCATCCAAAGATTTATCATGAGAACTTTCCTCACCATCACTACTCTCGCCTATGGATTCATTTTCATCCAACCCGATACATTTTACACCTTCTTCAACAAACTACATGCCTAGCAACTATGACTTTATTATTTAGAAGAACACGGTATCCAACGTTGCTGTATCCTATCAAAATACCCATTTCTGCCTTTTTATCCCATTTAGAAGTTCTTTTTTGTTCCGGTTTCCTGACAAAAACTTTACTTCCATATAATCGCAAATTCGAAACATCAGCTTTCTCTCCAAAAAATATCTCGTAAGGTGTTTTTCTTTCTATATTATTAGTTAGCGTTCGATTTTTTAAGTAAGTTGCCGCACAAACAATTTCTGGCCAATATTTTTTATCGACATTTGCTTCAGCCAATAAACATCGGGACATATTCATTATAGTTCTATTGAATCTTTCTGCGGTTCCATTCAATTCGTGAACATATGCCGGACAATTATTAATGACTATCCCTTTCCCTTTTGCAAAGTTATATACCCTTCCATTCAAATACTCTGAGCCATTGTCACATCTCAAAAATTTTATCCTTTTTCCCGTCAAATTTTCACTTTCATTTACATACTCAACAATAGAATCAAACACTTCCGCTTTGGATTTAATAACATACACTTTAGCTATCTTACTATAATCATCAATGAAAGAAACAAAATATTTTTCACCTTGGAAGCCAGTTGTTGCAAATGGTCCACACACATCGGTGTAAAAGTAGGTCGCCTCCCAGTTGGTGCACCCTGGGTAACGATAAATGACCTACATAGCCTACACGGCTAGTTTCTGGTATTGCCGGTTCTACGAGAACGGTACCAGTACTTGTGCTGTACCCATCGTGCCGAAACGACCCGGGCCGTTTTATTATATCGACCCGGCCAAGAGCAATACACTCGGGGTGACCCTGTCTGACATTTAGGCAGGGCTACACCTCGCTACAACAACAACAACAACAACATCGGTGTGTACAATTTCCAACAACTCATTTGCCTAACGTCTATTATTTTCAAACCCGATATTGTGCATTTTGTTTTCAATACATGTCTTACATTTCATAAATTCAGGCTCAAATTCTCTTGGTATACCCTTTACCATTTGATTTTTCGACATGACGTTTAAATATTTGAAGTTTACATGACCCAACAGTCGATGCCACTTCTCCTTTTCATTCATATTCTTCATATTTTTATTTGCAATATTGACAACAGGCTCATCTATTTTTAATTTACTTTTCATAATATACAAACCATTACTTTTAAAAGCTACTGCAGTTACTTTACCATTACTATTAATAATTTTTGTCGTATTGCCTTTTGAAACCAACACGTTATCTCGTGTTAATTTACTGTAACTAATTAAATTGGATTTCATATCTTTTATATAAAAAACGTTCTTCATTTCAATACAATTAATTTTCCCGAAAGCTTCAAAATAGCTTAACACATTTCCTATTTTTGTTGCCTTCACAACTCTATTGTCCCCAAGATAAACATTTACTGGTTTTTCAAGTATCTTACAATTTTCAAAATACCTTTCATCATTGATGATGTGGTCCGTACAACCACTATCTAATAACCATTTTATTTCATTACCTTCTAAGTTATTCGCTTTAGTATTTGTCGCCACATGACGTGCAATCATTGTAACCCATACGCTGTTTCTATCTTCACTCCTCTGTTCGATGTGTGTTTGTTGTATTTTTGCCATGATAGTTGCCACGACCTCTGCCATAACTTCCTCTTCCAACTACTTGCTGCCCACGATTTGATCGCCATTTATTCGGTCCATTTTTGCACTCTCTTTGAAAATGCCCATTTTCACCACAGTTGAAGCATGTCCACCCATTTTGGCGCTTATTCGCAGCGAATGCATTTGACTTACGTACACCATTTTCTTTTTCACATACATTCTTTAGTTCAGCCATCTGTATTCTATTTTTAACGTAATCAGCCGTCTGGTCTTCCTCTTTTAGCGTATCTATTAAATCGCCAATATAGCTATACGATTCCGGCAACGTGTTTAATATATAATTTAGTTTTTCTTTTGCCGACACATTTGCCCCTGCACTTTTCAGTTCGTTAACGCATCGCTCAAACTCGCCAAAAAAGGTTGCCGAATCAGAGAACTCCCTCAATTTTAGTCGCTCTAATCTGTTCCTGCAAACTATTTGCAGTGCTGTGGACTCTTTCATATACAGGGAATCGAATTTTTTTATGATTTCAAATGCAGATTCCATGTCGCAAACAAATTCCAATTGTTTGTTTGAAATTGCACTGTAGATATAATTTATCGCACGCAAATCTTTTTCGTCCCAGTCCTCCTTATCCGATTCCACCTTTTGCCTCTCTACAACGACATCGCACTTCTTCATCTTCAAAAACATAGTTATTCTTTTCTTCCACATCAGGTAATTTTCTCCATCAAACACCGGTATAGTAATTTCATTTTTCGCCGCCATCTTAACTTTCGCCACGTGCCTCTTCCTTTTGTAGATGACAAGTTTTTTTTTTTTTTTTTTTTTTTTCTCACTCGCTAATAGACCAAACTTTCAACCTTACACGAAACTTCCAACCTTAGACCTCTGCTACCATATTAAGATAAGTGGTATTTAGTTTATACTAAGGTTATATTTATTTAATAAATGTGTAAAAGTTCTGCATCAGCAGATGTACAAACGTGTCTTCTTATTCCAAGTTATTTTTCATAGAGAAGGTAAAGTTACTTTTTCATATTAGAGATGTGATGTTTATCAAATATCGATTAGGCAAAACCTAAAGTACCCCACATGTCGTGGTGCGCATTGAAGTCGCCCAGGATCACGCGGTTATCTCCTCGTAATAGCAAGCTAATGTCGGGGTGATAACCGGTGAGGCAACTGGAGACAGGGGGTATGTAGATATTAATGATTTGCAGATCGACATCTCCTGTACGGATGGTAATACCTTGGCTTTCTAAGATATCATCCGTTCCTTCGATGTCGGTATCAAATAGATGATACTGTACACAGTTGTGCGTTATGAACGCTAGACCACCTCCCAGACCTCCTGTTACTCTATGACGGTCTTTCCGGTGGATGTTATATCCGCCATAGGTAATGAGGTCCGACCTAGGACTGAGCTTGGTTTCTTAGACTGTCGTATTGCGTCATCAAATTAGTTATCTCTGCGATCTTACCAGTTAATCCGTTACAGTTGTGCTGTAAGATTTGGAAGTGCGCCGGTGGGGTCGATGTCGAGTTAACCATAGGCGTGAGAGACGGATGTGTTCGCCCAGGTGTTGGTAGGCTAAGACCAAGGCAGTGCCTCAGCCTAGTTAGCTGTGGACCCGGTGTAACCGGGTTGGCTGGCGTCGTAGGTTGAGGTGTGTTACAGCATGGTGCGATGAGCGCATCCGTCCAGAGGTTCCTGTTAGCGAGCCCAGAGCATAAATGTACGTGGCATTGGCCTAAGCAGTTATTGCATTTGACCGATGACGCGAGCGTGTATAATATTTGCCGTGTACTGTTACGTAGTGACAGGTGCGAGAAGATGTTGATCCTGACTCACGTGAGAAATTAAACGGGAGGGGGGGTATGACATAGAAACAGAGAGAG
Organism: Campiglossa producta; assembly: GCA_964058755.1. Taxonomy (NCBI): domain Eukaryota; kingdom Metazoa; phylum Arthropoda; class Insecta; order Diptera; family Tephritidae; genus Campiglossa; species Campiglossa producta. Next base: position 35,257,686 of record CAXKVI010000005.1, on the reverse strand, counting down.
ACTGGTGCCCGGAGTTGCTCATGTCTAAACTGCTCCTGTGGGAGCGAGAGTGTTGAGCTGCTGCGCGTGATGTTGACGCCATAAGACACGAGCAACAGTCTGGAGTTTGTGTGGCGGGTATAGCAGAAGTGCTGCTAGTCGTTAAGACATTATTATTATTACTATTAGTATTGCTACTAGAAAGTGGCGGTAGGGGTGCGCTTGAACGGCGCTTACCGCGGGACGCCCGAGGGCGCAAACAACAAGGGGCCACGAAAGTACTAAAGAAAGTACGGGGTCTGTGGATGTTAAGGTTAAGCCCTGAACATCCAGATTTATGGAGCCATCTCTTACACGAGAAGCATTGCACAGAATGCGACCGTTTAATATATATCTTTTTGCAGCAGACACTGCATATCCATTCTTTTGGTCCGGGGTTCGGCTCAACGCCCGCCCGTAACAATAGAATATCTTGCAGCCCTGCTGCAAGGGGGGAGGATGATAGTTTCGGAATGGGACAAAACATACTAAACTGGGTTACATTGAAAGTGACAGTCCTTGGCCGAGGTAAAACCCCGGGTGGTTCCACTGCGCAGAGATCCATGGCGATGTCCTGGGTTTTCCGCTCTGAGAAGTGATCCATCCGTATACCAAATCTCCCAATCAGATTCAGCATATGGGTTCCCTGTTTCCCATCAACGATTGAAACCTCAAATTTTTGCGAGATTCTGAGCGTAGGGGTTGTTGCATCATTTAATTGCAATATAGGATCGTTTATGAAGTTCCTTGACTATCTTCATATGTCTTGTCATATTTACGATATTTAGATCAGAAACATTTTGAAGTCTCAATGCAGCGAGTGTGGCTTCCTTCTCTATCAGAATAGGGAAGGGAGGTATTTATTCCTACAAGGGCACTTAGATCATCAGCAGGGCACGTTCTCATTGCACCTGTTATGCCGACACAGACCAGCCGATGCAGCTTACTTAATTTAGTTGCTGCTGTTCTCTGAGCAGTCTTAGTCCACCAGACTAGGGAAGCGTAGGTGAATATTGGCTGTAAAGAAGGTCGCCTCCCAGTTGGTGCACCCTGGGTAGCGCTAAATGACCCACATAGCCTACACGGCTAGTTTCTTGTATTGCCGGTTCTACGAGAACGGTACCAGTACTTGTGCTGTACCCATCATGTCGAAACGACCCGGGCCGTTTTCTTATATCGACCCGGCCAAGAGCAATACACTTGACCCTGTTTGACATTTAGGCTGGGCTACACCTCGCCACAACAACAACAACATTGGCTTCACAACTGTATTAAATGACCAATACGTCATTTTGGGAGACAGCCCGCATGTTTTGCCATAAAGTCTAGTGCAGGCGAAAAAGGCCCTCGTTGCTTTATTCATCGTAGCTTCCAGATGAGCATTCCCTTGAAAAACTTATGCGGCTGCCTCCTAGGGATGGCTCTAACAAGGACAGCTTTCTTCGCAGCGTGAAAGGCACCAAGATTATTTTGGTTGGGTTAATAGATAGTCCTTTGCTAGCACACCATCTCTCAATGATACGAAGGGCTTGTTGCATGCGATCGGATATTGTTTCGTCATGCATTCCTGTTACGCAGACGACCAAGACATCTGCATAGCCCAGAACGCCAAAACCATTGCCTTTCAAAGTGAAGAAGTTCGTCTATGACAAGGGTCCAAAGTAGAGGAGAAAGTACACCTCCTTGAGGGCATCCTCTTGTGGCCACGATTGAGCCAGCACTCCCTCCTATCTCAAAGCTGAATTTTCTTTGCTTTAACATAGCTATGTTTTTAGACTCTATGGCCTTTTCAATTTTTTCCGTAAGGCAATGGATAGCAGTCTGTAGATTTTCCGGGTTGGTACGCGAATTGGGTTTTCCACAGAGGAAGTTTCTTTAAGTTCTCTTCTCTAATGTGCTTATCCAAAATTTTCTCCATTCTTTTTAGGAGGAAGGAACTGAGACTTTTTGGTCGATATGACGATGACAGATTTTCCGGTTTCCCTGGTTTCGGTATAAAAACAACCTTAACCTCTGCCTACCTGTTAGGAATATATCCTAGCAGCAGGGATGCTCTATATAAATTTAGTAGGACTGGGACTGTATAGTTGATTGCAGGGTTCGAAAATGCTTATAAAGCACCAAAAATGCTGTAAGCAATTGATCGATTACTATCAAAGTATATTAAACAAAGTAGCTTTGTTTCTTTCCTGCTAATTATGAATAATTATTCCTAAAAAAGTGTTCTTTGAAAAAATTAGCAGCGAATTCAGCAGCTTTTTGACATTTAATTGAGAGAGAGAGCGCCAATTCGCTGCAAGTTATTGCTGGAGATTTGTCGTCCAGCAGAAACCAGCAAGCAGGAACATCTGATCGGTGACATAGCAAAACAACAACAAAAAATGTAAATTCAAATTGTTAGCCAATCAGAAACGTAACCACTGTTTTGTCTCCAAGTTTCTGCTGAACCCTGTTCGACGAAAAATAAGCAGAAATGAGATTTTGACAGCTTTTTACAAAACTCTCTTCTGCTGACAGTTCTTTGCTGGAGATTCCAAGAAACAAAGCTAGTAATAGTGATCTTGACAGTTCTATGTTTTCTGTAGGAGTTTTCCCCGTCAAATGAAAAAGAATATTAACCCGTTCTGTTTAAGATTTTTAAATTTTTTCAATAGCGTGAAGAAATAGAAAATTGTGTCATATAAATACAATACCGCTTGCCTCAGTTCCTTGCACGTTTGAATAGAGTTTAGAGATCAGATTAGCTAGACTCTTAACAAATTTTAGCTAAGATGAATGGTGTAATCTTTTTTCAACCGGATCTTAGACCGAAAACGAAGGGTTAGGTTGGGTTCAAGTGGCTGCCGCAGAGGCATACTTAGGCCAGCTTTGAAAGGCCCGTTGTGATACCACCAACACTAGGAAAGTCAGTCCCGGGACCCGGCACTCCCAAACCGACACCGCTGCTCCTCCTCGAACCACTTAGATGACTTTATGAAGGCCATCAAGTCCTTTATGTCCAGTTCCGCGATCTGGCCTAGGCTATACAGGAAGGGAACTCCCAAAAAGACAACAACAGGTGCTTCACCGTTTCCTCTTCCTCATCATCTTTGCAGCTCTTACAGCAACGTCGGCAGGGCACACCTAGCCTTACTGCGTGCCTCCTAATAAGGCAGTGCCCATTTAAAACACCTATTAATATGGAGATCTCTCTCCTTCTTAGGGCGTGAATGCGTCTAGATCTTTTATGATCCCATTTTGGCCAGGTTTGTTAGGAGGAGTGTGTACTCCTTCAGCATTACAAAACGAAACTGTAAGCGATTAAAATCGATTCGTGACCTCTAAAACCCATTTCGACCACGGTCACGGGGTTGATGAAATCGGCAATTGGAATAGTAGCACAAGGTGGTTCGGCAGCTGTGAGAGCATAGACTCAATACCGTACAACTTTGTTTGGTCCGTCACGTCCCTCTTACAGCAGCAACCGCGAAGCCGATTAATTTCTCGAAACCGAAAACTAAATCGTAACCGTTATTTTAATAAAAAAATCGAAACCGTTTCAAAACCAGACTTCAGTATAAAAAAAATCTAATGGAAACCAATCCCCCAGTTTCTGTGACACTCTGGCGACAACCTTCTTGTGGTGCCATCGGCGGAAATCGACAAATATTCAATACTCGCTATTTTTATAACGCAAAGGTCCGAAAAGAGGTAGATTCCAAAGTGGCCAAAGTTACTCCGTTACTGTTTGGGCTAGCATATTTCGCGGTATTGATAATTTTTTGGCCTCAGCAAATGCTATCTAATTTTTCTAATTTGGGTGGCAAATGGTTAATACGCTTGTTTACATTTTTTTGAAGGAAGAACTCCTACAAAAACAAAATATTTCAGTTGTCAATTCTAACTTGTTGAATTTGCCTTGATTACTATGAATCAAATGTTCAATGCTTCGCAGCCTATGTGCTAGCTGTTGCTTGCCTATTGAAAATGTCAGAAGCACAGCAAAAGCAATCGAGAGGCTTTTGATATTTTTTTTTGCTGTGTGAAAAGCGTGCTGCTTAGCAGTATTTAAGCAATAATGAGGGGTGAATTTTCTATGTTTTAGGGTCTTTTATAATCGCTTTAAGATCATTGTCGGGTAATTTCGGAACTTAGGTTTGATTTCATCAAAAGGGAGACGAAGAGATATGGAAGAGGAAGAAGAGTAAGGAAATAAGAAAATAGGTAATAGAAGGGTTAGGGATGGGGGATTGGGATGCAAATAGGGTCCGAAAAGGAACGCATGAGAGGGCAATTTAATACATTGAAACGCACACTGTTTCCCGTCACAAGTCCAATATAGCCCGAAATATTTCTTGTTTGCTGATTTCACTTAAAACTTTTGTTTTACGCGAACTGCACTGCTATAAATACGAAGATTTTGTGCCTCCATTACCACTATTGATGTCGTGCACTTTTTTAAATGCGTGTTCAGGTTAAAGGTTCGGTCATTTTTTATTCTCTTCCTACATATTTTGCATGTTGCAAATCCCTCCTCTTTGTGGTTTGCAAAATTCTCGCAAACAATACTTTAGGTTGATTGACTTCGCCGCTGCTCGCAATATGGTCATCAGTAGTACCAGGTTCCAGCATAAACGAATACACCAAGCCACATGGCTGTCCCAAAGAAAGAATCGGCGCACCTGCGCCTTGGCAGCCATGTCAATGTTGATAGTTACAAATTTGAAACTGTGAGGGACTTCGTCTATTTGGGAACCAGTATCAACACCGAAAATAATATCAGTCTAGAAATCCAGCGGAGAATCACTCTTGCCAACAAGTGCTACTTTGGACTGAGTAGGCAATTGAGAAGTAAAGTCCTCTCTCGAAGAACAAAGATCACGCTCTATAAGTCTCTCATCATACCTGTCCTGATGTATGGCTCAGATTCATGGACAATGTCAAGAGAAGATGAGATGGCCCTTGGAGTATTTGAGAGAAAAGTTCTCCGGAAGATTTATGGTCCTTCCCATGATGCCAACGGCGAGTATCGAAGGAAATTTAACGATGAGCTGTATGAGCTCTACGCAGATCTGACCATAATCCAGCGAATTAAAGCCCAAAGACTCCGCTGGCTGGGCCATGTTATGCGAATGGACAAAGAAGCTCCAGCACAGAAGGTTTTCCTATCGTCGCCTGAATTCGGCAGCAGAGGAAGGGGGATGCCTCGACTGAGATGGAAACAACAGGTGGAGGATGACTTGAACTCCCTTGGGGTTTCCAATTGGCGTCAGTTATCGCTAAAAAGGAATGACTGGCGTGCTTTGATATGCAACGGCCAAAATCGCTTAGGCGGTTAAGCGCCAATAAATGATGATGAATACTTTTTGCTGACATTTTTTGTGTTAATTATTACTGATTTTTTTCTTGTATGCCAGAATCAGCAAAGCTTTCTTTTTTTTTGTTTTTCAAAGCAAGTAAAAGCTTCTGCTTTTGGCTGCTCATTTTTTTGAAGCGAAAGCAAAGGCAAACATGCCGCTTTTTAAGCAAGGCAATTTTTAAGCTCAGCATCAGAAAATTTTTGTTGCTTTCGCTATTTTAGCTTAAGCATTTTGAACCCTGGTTGATTCCTTGCTGTAACACACAAGGATAGACCCCATCCGGTCCTGGGGATTGTATGTATGTATGTTTATTTAAACAGTTTCCCGACACAACAATTAACAAACTTATTATTACAGTGCCAGTCATGACTAGTAAAAATTAAAATTAAATTAAAGTTTAAAAATTAAATAAATAAAATAAAAATTTATAGTTAAAAAAAAAAATTCTTTAAATTAAATTGAGTAAATAAATAGATAACAATATTAATATTGGAACTTAACCTAAGAAGCATGTGTGGAAAAAGGAAAACGAAGGTAGGATAGGATAGTTATACAAATAGGATAGTAGAGTAGAATTTCTGATCGATAGAGAAAAATAGAGAAGTAAGGGAAGACTAGTCATAGTAAGATTTATAAGAGCTTACAAGTCATTGTAAAAACAAATTAAACATTATTTAAAATGCTGTGGATTGGGGATAAACCTTAATCTAGCTGGGAGAGAGTTCCAAAGACGAATCGAAATAATGAAGAATTGTCGCTCGGGCAGTAGCATCAGATATTTGATGTGAGTGAGAAGCACTGACCTAGACGACTGGAGAAAACGGAGAAGACTAATGTTTTATTAAAAACTATACCTAGATTTTTACCTGTGTCAACGTAATCAATCACTGAATTTACCAATAGCTTCGTTTCTTTCCTGCTAATTATGAATAATTATGAATAATTATTCCTGAAAAAGCGTTTCTTGATCAAAAATAGCAGCGAATCCAGCAGCTTTTTGACATTTAATTGAGAGAGAGAGCGCCAACTCGCTGCAAGTTATTGCTGGAGATTTTTCGTCCAGCAGAAACTAGCAAGCAGGAACAGCTGATCGGCGACATAGCAAAACAACAACAAAAAAATGGAAATTCAAATTATTAGCCAATCAGAAACGTAACCGCTGTTTTGTCTGCAAGTTTCTGCTGAACCCTGTTCGACGAAAAATTAGCAGAAATGAGATTTTGACAGCTTTTTACAAGACTCTCTTCTGCTGACAGTTCTTTGCTGGAGATTTCAACAAACAAAGCTAATGTAACTTTGTCTAAGCCCTCTGTATCTAGCAACTTTCTACGAATAAAAATACATTTAGACTTCTTCGGGTTGAGACATAAACCATTCATAGAAGCCCACAAACCAATTTGTTTCAAATCGTAATTCAAATTAGCAATACACGAATTGACACGATCACAAGGACAACACGTGTATAATTGTACATCGTCAGCATAGAGGTGAACGTTACAATACTGTAGAACATCTGGCAAGTCGTTAATATTTATTTATTTATTTATTTAATTATTTAAAGTCGGCACACAAAGCGGTCGACTGTTAATATCCCAAGTATTGTTACAGAACAAAAACATATATATGTACAATAAAAATATATAGAATATAATAAAGGTATAATTAACAGAAATTAAGCAAAGCATAAATTCATTTATTTATAGTATTATGTGCAGCTAGTAGGAAAGTTGTAGAGGCCGTGCTTTAACTTTGTGAGTAGAAATCATTAGGAACCAAACTTGATAGTCGTATATATTGTCGGAATGGACGCGATTCCGAGCAACATACTGTAACGTACACGTAGTGAATCCGCCCCTTTGCGCTATCCATTTGGAACGCCCCTCAGCTAGCTCAGTTTGGCAAGGCGCAGTTCTCAACCCTTGGCCACATCGATGCAGGGCGGATTGTTACAATCCCCGCTTCGTTCGTCTCCATAGATCCCGCTGGAAGCCCACCCTTCCTTGGACCGCTCGTTTGCGTTCGGATTTCACGAGTCCCATATCTTACCTTTGCTCCAGATTCCAATTTACCTACCCCTTCGTCATCATTACCCTCCCCAACCTGTTAATTTAGCATACCATTTCAATTTATGTTTTCAATTTCAGTATAACATTTTTAATCATAAAAATTATTTCCTTAAAAGCTATGTATATATCTATATCAAAAAGCGTTACTTATTTGCAACAAAAATATTGTGCATGCAAATCAAGACAAACTATCATTTACAAAATACAAGTTTCTAAAATTTTATGAACCGTATCAAAACGTAGCGGTTTATACCAATTTACAACATAAAGCTCATTATTAGGACAAAAATAATTTTCAAAAAAAAAGAAATAACGGTATTCGCAAATTTTAGTTTTGGTTGGATATACTCGAGTACATATTAAAACTCCTCACTTGAAAAATTGTACAATGTTCACAAGAATATACATATAACAGTATTGAAAAAGATTAACGGTTTATACTGATTACAACACCAAAATGTAATTCTAACAGGATATCCTTTTTTTTTTTTGAGTTTCATGTGGACATACATATATGTGTATTCAAACCAGACCTGTTAATAATTGATTAGTAATCGGTAATGATTAGCATTTCATTGATTATTTTTTGAGAAGCCACCTAATGATTGATTACCAATTACTTTCACTTTTTAATGATTATTTTTTCAATTGATTTAAAAAAAAATCAAAAAAAATCAAAAAAAAATCAAAAAAATTAAAAAAAATAAAAAAAAAAATAAAAAATTCAAAAGTAATCAAAAATAATCAAAAGTAATGATTACTTTTGATTATTTGATTTTTTTTTTTTTTTTCCAGTACTGTTGTAGAAAAATATGTTCATACATAAATATTCACTTGCACAAACATACAAATGTATAGGTGAAGCACCCTCGTGAAGGGTTGACACCTTGCCGCGGTACGAGGGCTTAAGTCGATAGCCACAGGGCTGCGCTGCCCTTGTGATCATAGTGCCGCTGGTACTACATCACGAGAGAAGCCAAGCCTCTCTGGCGCGACGACTAAGATCTTCCCCCTCCCAATCCAGGGTGTTATGCGACCACGTGCCCATTGGACGTTTGCAGCCGGGAGGCAAATCGTGGCTGTAATCGAACGGAGCCTCTCTGATACCGGGCCGCCTCGGAGAGTAACTATGGCCTTACCGCGGCATGGGGCTCTGCCGCGGCGGACGACACATTCCCCATACTCTTCCTTTGACCCTAAACTGGCCTTGCCCGGCAAGGGGTCGTACGAACAAGATGAAAAAAAAGTAATAAAAACCTTAAAAATAATGATACAACCATGTATACTGCCCAGCAGAGGAGGAAAATGCTGGAGCAAGCGAGAACGCAACGTCGGAGGACAAACTCCATTTCTTCATCAGCCGAGAGGTCGACAGCGATGGCAACTACGAGTCGATCAGCTCTGGATAATAAGGGGGCAATCCCCAAAGTAAGTACCGGTACAAACACGGTGAAGCCAACATCGGCTAATGCTAGAGCCCTAGTAAGTGCCGGCACCGAAACCAAGTCTTTAACGTCTGTGGCAGTGGTCTCACGACCTGGCCCCAGAGATCCAAATAAGGGAACGACCGCGATGGCAACTACGGGTCGAAATTTACCCCAAAAGACATCTCCCAGTCGCTCTGAGTACTTGGACAAAAGAGCGGCCGCGAGGATACTGAAGAAATACGAGGGTATTTCACAAGAGACGCTTTCGCCGAATGCTAGGAAGACGGTGGAGATGGCTGAAGCTATCTTACCGAACTTCCAAAGCGATTACGCGCCAAAGAAGGTTAATATAAATCCCTTTAAACGCCAGAGATCGGACGTGGATTTAAAACCTCACCCGAAGCGGCAGCAACACAACCCCCTAATGGGTAAACTCAGCTTTGCTGAAGTGACTAAGGATAGGATCCTCATAGGCGTCATTGACCGAGGTAATGAAAACTGGGCCATCCCTAGGGACCAGTGGCGGTTCGTCCGGAACGCTATCGGTAATGCCCTTCTCGACATTATGGATGAGTCTCCGGGTGCCACTCCGATGGGTTCTGATGCGGGATGGCACCAGGGCCGAATCAAGGTATTCGCTTGCGAGGATGCAAAAACTGTTGCACTGTACAAGGCAGCAGCTGCAAGACTAGGTGAGATCTACCAAGGGGCAAGAATCGAGGTTGTCGACTGGAAGGACATCCCGGCTCGGCCAAGGGCAAGAGCGTGGATTCCTGCTATCCCTGCTGAACCTGAGAGAATTCTCAGGATGCTGAGGATCATGAACCCGTCTCTCCCGACGCAGGACTGGGGTGTAAATCTGGTCGAGGACGCGGTAGGGCCTGATAGGCAAGTGGTCTTCACCTTTAATAAGGAGGCACTCGAGCCCCTTAAACGGTGCAATGGACGAGTGCACTACGGCATGGGTCAGATCGTGATCCACGTATACCGCGGCGATGCACAGCGCGCTGCTATTTCGGCTGCACCGGAGGACTCGGACATCGCAGTGCCGGAAGGGGAGTCGGAGATGTCCGACTCGGAAAGTATGGTATCTGCCACGTCAAATGGCGAAGGAGCAGTGAACAGCTCGGAGATGGGAGACAGCCTGCTGGACGGGGAGGACCTCAACGTCACAGTGGTAGCAGCTAGTCCTGAGCGCACCACAGTTGACACTGCCACAGTTAGGAGGATCTCTGCCACGCCAAACCGTGGTCTGAAGAAATCGTCGTTGAAAGATAAGCCTCCAGACGAGGTGGAACTCGACGATACGGCGGTGGCAGGGAAGTCTGAGCACTCTCATGTTGGTGGTGATTCAGATAAACCTGCATAAATCTAAAGCAGCCTCGGCTGCTTTAATCAGTCATCTCTCTAAAGGCGACGTAGATGTGGTCCTCATCCAAGAACCCTGGGTCAACAGCTCAAGGATTTGCGGTTTGGGGACTAAGGGTTATAAGCTTATTCGAGCCAGCGAGGGGGGCCGGGTTAGAGCCTGTATTTTAGTTAAGTCTGAGCTGAATGCATTTCTCTTGCCCAACTATACCAATGGTGACGTTACAGCTGCCAGTCTAACAGTCGACAGTACCAGTCTGACGATTGCGTCGGTCTATATGCCCTACGACGCCGAAGAACCTCCGCCACAGAGGGAGGTAAAAGACCTGGTGGCAAATTTTTCCATGGGTCATCTTATTATCGGAACTGACGCCAATGCTCATCACGTCCAGTGGGGAAGCTCCGATATCAATGCTAGAGGAGAGTCGTTGTTTGACTATTTGTTAACAACTAACCTGGTAGTTTGCAACGTGGGTAACGAACCTACGTTTATTACTAAAACCCGTAGGGAGGTAATAGATCTCACTATTTGCAGCGAAGGCGCTTATGAGTGGGTCAAAAAATGGCGTGTTCTTGATGAACATTCATTCTCCGACCACCGGTACGTAGAAATAGTTCTAGACTTTTCTGTTGAGCAGCCGGTTATGAAACGCAACCCACGTAACACTAACTGGCAGCTACACAATGAAATACTATCTAGGGACTTACCAGCACTGCCCCCACAAGTCCCCTCATCAGTAGGGGAGTTGGAGGATCTGGTAAAGACCTTTACAACGGCGCTCTCGAATGCCTTAGAGCAGGCTTGCCCAGTGCCAAAACCACGCGGTAAACATAGGCCGCATTGGTGGTCCTACGACCTGGACTCGCTCCGAAAATCATGTAGGACACAATTTAATAAGGCCAAGAGCCTTGGCACGGAGACTCAATGGCTCGAATATAAAGTTAAACTCAGGGCCTACAAAAAAGCTCTGAGGCAGGCGAAGAGAGTATCGTGGAGAAATTTCTGCACTGGGGTCGAAAATGTCGACGATACAGCGAGACTTAGACGAGTGCTCTCAAAAACTGAAACAGCCACAAGCTATTTGCGCAAACCTGACGGATCCTGGACCAGCACGGAGAGGGAAACCCTAGAGCTGCTCTTGAATACGCACTTCCCAGGGAACTTGCATGAGGAACCCGTAGCACCTACAACAAACCTGGCTGTATACATACCCATCACGGAGGAAAAGGTTAGGTGGGCGGTTAAGAGCTTCGAACCGTTCAAGGCTGCCGGGCCAGACGGGATTATTCCCGCACAAGTAAAAGCTTCTGCTTTTGGCTGCTCATTTTTTTGAAGCGAAAGCAAAGGCAAACATGCCGCTTTTTAAGCAAGGCAATTTTTAAGCTCAGCATCAGAAAATTTTTGTTGCTTTCGCTATTTTAGCTTAAGCATTTTGAACCCTGGTTGATTCCTTGCTGTAACACACAAGGATAGACCCCATCCGGTCCTGGGGATTGTATGTATGTATGTTTATTTAAACAGTTTCCCGACACAACAATTAACAAACTTATTATTACAGTGCCAGTCATGACTAGTAAAAATTAAAATTAAATTAAAGTTTAAAAATTAAATAAATAAAATAAAAATTTATAGTTAAAAAAAAAAATTCTTTAAATTAAATTGAGTAAATAAATAGATAACAATATTAATATTGGAACTTAACCTAAGAAGCATGTGTGGAAAAAGGAAAACGAAGGTAGGATAGGATAGTTATACAAATAGGATAGTAGAGTAGAATTTCTGATCGATAGAGAAAAATAGAGAAGTAAGGGAAGACTAGTCATAGTAAGATTTATAAGAGCTTACAAGTCATTGTAAAAACAAATTAAACATTATTTAAAATGCTGTGGATTGGGGATAAACCTTAATCTAGCTGGGAGAGAGTTCCAAAGACGAATCGAAATAATGAAGAATTGTCGCTCGGGCAGTAGCATCAGATATTTGATGTGAGTGAGAAGCACTGACCTAGACGACTGGAGAAAACGGAGAAGACTAATGTTTTATTAAAAACTATACCTAGATTTTTACCTGTGTCAACGTAATCAATCACTGAATTTACCAATAGCTTCGTTTCTTTCCTGCTAATTATGAATAATTATGAATAATTATTCCTGAAAAAGCGTTTCTTGATCAAAAATAGCAGCGAATCCAGCAGCTTTTTGACATTTAATTGAGAGAGAGAGCGCCAACTCGCTGCAAGTTATTGCTGGAGATTTTTCGTCCAGCAGAAACTAGCAAGCAGGAACAGCTGATCGGCGACATAGCAAAACAACAACAAAAAAATGGAAATTCAAATTATTAGCCAATCAGAAACGTAACCGCTGTTTTGTCTGCAAGTTTCTGCTGAACCCTGTTCGACGAAAAATTAGCAGAAATGAGATTTTGACAGCTTTTTACAAGACTCTCTTCTGCTGACAGTTCTTTGCTGGAGATTTCAACAAACAAAGCTAATGTAACTTTGTCTAAGCCCTCTGTATCTAGCAACTTTCTACGAATAAAAATACATTTAGACTTCTTCGGGTTGAGACATAAACCATTCATAGAAGCCCACAAACCAATTTGTTTCAAATCGTAATTCAAATTAGCAATACACGAATTGACACGATCACAAGGACAACACGTGTATAATTGTACATCGTCAGCATAGAGGTGAACGTTACAATACTGTAGAACATCTGGCAAGTCGTTAATATTTATTTATTTATTTATTTAATTATTTAAAGTCGGCACACAAAGCGGTCGACTGTTAATATCCCAAGTATTGTTACAGAACAAAAACATATATATGTACAATAAAAATATATAGAATATAATAAAGGTATAATTAACAGAAATTAAGCAAAGCATAAATTCATTTATTTATAGTATTATGTGCAGCTAGTAGGAAAGTTGTAGAGGCCGTGCTTTAACTTTGTGAGTAGAAATCATTAGGAACCAAACTTGATAGTCGTATATATTGTCGGAATGGACGCGATTCCGAGCAACATACTGTAACGTACACGTAGTGAATCCGCCCCTTTGCGCTATCCATTTGGAACGCCCCTCAGCTAGCTCAGTTTGGCAAGGCGCAGTTCTCAACCCTTGGCCACATCGATGCAGGGCGGATTGTTACAATCCCCGCTTCGTTCGTCTCCATAGATCCCGCTGGAAGCCCACCCTTCCTTGGACCGCTCGTTTGCGTTCGGATTTCACGAGTCCCATATCTTACCTTTGCTCCAGATTCCAATTTACCTACCCCTTCGTCATCATTACCCTCCCCAACCTGTTAATTTAGCATACCATTTCAATTTATGTTTTCAATTTCAGTATAACATTTTTAATCATAAAAATTATTTCCTTAAAAGCTATGTATATATCTATATCAAAAAGCGTTACTTATTTGCAACAAAAATATTGTGCATGCAAATCAAGACAAACTATCATTTACAAAATACAAGTTTCTAAAATTTTATGAACCGTATCAAAACGTAGCGGTTTATACCAATTTACAACATAAAGCTCATTATTAGGACAAAAATAATTTTCAAAAAAAAAGAAATAACGGTATTCGCAAATTTTAGTTTTGGTTGGATATACTCGAGTACATATTAAAACTCCTCACTTGAAAAATTGTACAATGTTCACAAGAATATACATATAACAGTATTGAAAAAGATTAACGGTTTATACTGATTACAACACCAAAATGTAATTCTAACAGGATATCCTTTTTTTTTTTGAGTTTCATGTGGACATACATATATGTGTATTCAAACCAGACCTGTTAATAATTGATTAGTAATCGGTAATGATTAGCATTTCATTGATTATTTTTTGAGAAGCCACCTAATGATTGATTACCAATTACTTTCACTTTTTAATGATTATTTTTTCAATTGATTTAAAAAAAAATCAAAAAAAATCAAAAAAAAATCAAAAAAATTAAAAAAAATAAAAAAAAAATCAAAAATTCAAAAGTAATCAAAAATAATCAAAAGTAATGATTACTTTTGATTATTTGATTTTTTTTTTTTTTTTCCAGTACTGTTGTAGAAAAATATGTTCATACATAAATATTCACTTGCACAAACATACAAATGTATAGGTGAAGCACCCTCGTGAAGGGTTGACACCTTGCCGCGGTACGAGGGCTTAAGTCGATAGCCACAGGGCTGCGCTGCCCTTGTGATCATAGTGCCGCTGGTACTACATCACGAGAGAAGCCAAGCCTCTCTGGCGCGACGACTAAGATCTTCCCCCTCCCAATCCAGGGTGTTATGCGACCACGTGCCCATTGGACGTTTGCAGCCGGGAGGCAAATCGTGGCTGTAATCGAACGGAGCCTCTCTGATACCGGGCCGCCTCGGAGAGTAACTATGGCCTTACCGCGGCATGGGGCTCTGCCGCGGCGGACGACACATTCCCCATACTCTTCCTTTGACCCTAAACTGGCCTTGCCCGGCAAGGGGTCGTACGAACAAGATGAAAAAAAAGTAATAAAAACCTTAAAAATAATGATACAACCATGTATACTGCCCAGCAGAGGAGGAAAATGCTGGAGCAAGCGAGAACGCAACGTCGGAGGACAAACTCCATTTCTTCATCAGCCGAGAGGTCGACAGCGATGGCAACTACGAGTCGATCAGCTCTGGATAATAAGGGGGCAATCCCCAAAGTAAGTACCGGTACAAACACGGTGAAGCCAACATCGGCTAATGCTAGAGCCCTAGTAAGTGCCGGCACCGAAACCAAGTCTTTAACGTCTGTGGCAGTGGTCTCACGACCTGGCCCCAGAGATCCAAATAAGGGAACGACCGCGATGGCAACTACGGGTCGAAATTTACCCCAAAAGACATCTCCCAGTCGCTCTGAGTACTTGGACAAAAGAGCGGCCGCGAGGATACTGAAGAAATACGAGGGTATTTCACAAGAGACGCTTTCGCCGAATGCTAGGAAGACGGTGGAGATGGCTGAAGCTATCTTACCGAACTTCCAAAGCGATTACGCGCCAAAGAAGGTTAATATAAATCCCTTTAAACGCCAGAGATCGGACGTGGATTTAAAACCTCACCCGAAGCGGCAGCAACACAACCCCCTAATGGGTAAACTCAGCTTTGCTGAAGTGACTAAGGATAGGATCCTCATAGGCGTCATTGACCGAGGTAATGAAAACTGGGCCATCCCTAGGGACCAGTGGCGGTTCGTCCGGAACGCTATCGGTAATGCCCTTCTCGACATTATGGATGAGTCTCCGGGTGCCACTCCGATGGGTTCTGATGCGGGATGGCACCAGGGCCGAATCAAGGTATTCGCTTGCGAGGATGCAAAAACTGTTGCACTGTACAAGGCAGCAGCTGCAAGACTAGGTGAGATCTACCAAGGGGCAAGAATCGAGGTTGTCGACTGGAAGGACATCCCGGCTCGGCCAAGGGCAAGAGCGTGGATTCCTGCTATCCCTGCTGAACCTGAGAGAATTCTCAGGATGCTGAGGATCATGAACCCGTCTCTCCCGACGCAGGACTGGGGTGTAAATCTGGTCGAGGACGCGGTAGGGCCTGATAGGCAAGTGGTCTTCACCTTTAATAAGGAGGCACTCGAGCCCCTTAAACGGTGCAATGGACGAGTGCACTACGGCATGGGTCAGATCGTGATCCACGTATACCGCGGCGATGCACAGCGCGCTGCTATTTCGGCTGCACCGGAGGACTCGGACATCGCAGTGCCGGAAGGGGAGTAGGAGATGTCCGACTCGGAAAGTATGGTATCTGCCACGTCAAATGGCGAAGGAGCAGTGAACAGCTCGGAGATGGGAGACAGCCTGCTGGACGGGGAGGACCTCAACGTCACAGTGGTAGCAGCTAGTCCTGAGCGCACCACAGTTGACACTGCCACAGTTAGGAGGATCTCTGCCACGCCAAACCGTGGTCTGAAGAAATCGTCGTTGAAAGATAAGCCTCCAGACGAGGTGGAACTCGACGATACGGCGGTGGCAGGGAAGTCTGAGCACTCTCATGTTGGTGGTGATTCAGATAAACCTGCATAAATCTAAAGCAGCCTCGGCTGCTTTAATCAGTCATCTCTCTAAAGGCGACGTAGATGTGGTCCTCATCCAAGAACCCTGGGTCAACAGCTCAAGGATTTGCGGTTTGGGGACTAAGGGTTATAAGCTTATTCGAGCCAGCGAGGGGGGCCGGGTTAGAGCCTGTATTTTAGTTAAGTCTGAGCTGAATGCATTTCTCTTGCCCAACTATACCAATGGTGACGTTACAGCTGCCAGTCTAACAGTCGACAGTACCAGTCTGACGATTGCGTCGGTCTATATGCCCTACGACGCCGAAGAACCTCCGCCACAGAGGGAGGTAAAAGACCTGGTGGCAAATTTTTCCATGGGTCATCTTATTATCGGAACTGACGCCAATGCTCATCACGTCCAGTGGGGAAGCTCCGATATCAATGCTAGAGGAGAGTCGTTGTTTGACTATTTGTTAACAACTAACCTGGTAGTTTGCAACGTGGGTAACGAACCTACGTTTATTACTAAAACCCGTAGGGAGGTAATAGATCTCACTATTTGCAGCGAAGGCGCTTATGAGTGGGTCAAAAAATGGCGTGTTCTTGATGAACATTCATTCTCCGACCACCGGTACGTAGAAATAGTTCTAGACTTTTCTGTTGAGCAGCCGGTTATGAAACGCAACCCACGTAACACTAACTGGCAGCTACACAATGAAATACTATCTAGGGACTTACCAGCACTGCCCCCACAAGTCCCCTCATCAGTAGGGGAGTTGGAGGATCTGGTAAAGACCTTTACAACGGCGCTCTCGAATGCCTTAGAGCAGGCTTGCCCAGTGCCAAAACCACGCGGTAAACATAGGCCGCATTGGTGGTCCTACGACCTGGACTCGCTCCGAAAATCATGTAGGACACAATTTAATAAGGCCAAGAGCCTTGGCACGGAGACTCAATGGCTCGAATATAAAGTTAAACTCAGGGCCTACAAAAAAGCTCTGAGGCAGGCGAAGAGAGTATCGTGGAGAAATTTCTGCACTGGGGTCGAAAATGTCGACGATACAGCGAGACTTAGACGAGTGCTCTCAAAAACTGAAACAGCCACAAGCTATTTGCGCAAACCTGACGGATCCTGGACCAGCACGGAGAGGGAAACCCTAGAGCTGCTCTTGAATACGCACTTCCCAGGGAACTTGCATGAGGAACCCGTAGCACCTACAACAAACCTGGCTGTATACATACCCATCACGGAGGAAAAGGTTAGGTGGGCGGTTAAGAGCTTCGAACCGTTCAAGGCTGCCGGGCCAGACGGGATTATTCCCGCACAACTCATAAACACGCTGGAGACATCAGCCAAATGGCTGGTATTTCTCTATACAGCCTGCCTGGCTCTTAGCTACATTCCGTGCTCCTGGAGAAGTGCCACGGTAGTGTTTATTCCTAAGGCGGGGAAGGCGTCTCATTACGAGCCGAAGGACTACAGGCCGATCAGTCTCTCATCCTTTGTGCTCAAAACCTTCGAGAGGATAATAAATGACTACCTCTCCTCTACTATTGATAGCAACCTGATCTGTAGCTATCAGCATGCATACACCAAAGGGAAATCTACAGAAACTGCGCTTCACAGCCTAGTTTCTGTTATTGAAAAATCGCTGTATGAGAAGGAGTACTGTCTTGCGGCCTTTTTAGATATTGAAGGAGCCTTCAACAACATAAGCCCTGATGCTATAAACACCGCTTTAACAAGTCTGGGCATAAGCAGGTCTCTTATTGGACTTATTGATCAACTGCTAAGGGGTAGACGAATAGCTTCATCACTGGGCTCGGTTGACTTATCACGCTATGTCACAAGGGGAACGCCTCAGGGTGGTGTTCTCTCCCCGCTTCTATGGAACCTCACTGTCAACTCGATGCTGCGAGACACAAGCTGGGGGGGGGGGGGGGGCGGGAAGGTAGTGGCATATGCAGACGACTTAGCTATAGTATATAGGGGCAAATTCCCACAAACCCTGTGCGACTTGATGCAAGCAGCACTGCGAGAGGTTTCCTCATGGTGCTCGCGCTGCGGACTGAGCATCAACCCGGGAAAAGTAGAACTGGTTCTTTTCACCAACCGCTATAAGATACCACCGCTAACACTACCAAAACTGAATGACGTGCACCTGAACCTGGCTGACAAAGCCAAGTTCTTAGGCACAGTTCTGGATAGGAAACTAACCTGGAAGGAGAATGTTCTTCAGCGCCAGAAGAAAGCGTGTATTGCACTCTACACATGCAAAAGAGCCATTGGAAAGAAATGGGGGCTCAGCCCCAAAATATGCAAATGGATCTACACCGCAATCATTCGACCAATCATGCTCTATGGAGTTGTGGTATGGTGGCCTGCGCTGAGCAAGGCAACAAACCTTAATCTGCTAGGTAAAGTACACAGATCTTGCATGATCTGTATAAGCGGTGCGTTAAGAACAACGCCCAATGAAGCACTCCAGGCCATACTTGGCATTTTGCCACTCGATCTGGAAGGGCACCGGGTAGCAGCAGCATCGGCTCTACGTCTAAGGGAAACGTCCGGCTGGGGCGCAAGCACTACTGGACACGCCTGTATTTTGGGATCCTATAGCTTTCTTCCGCTGAGCACGGATCGTTGTGCGACCACAACAGTCGGAGATAGCTGTTTTAAAATCAACATTCCCAGCAGGGAAGAATGGGAGAGCACGGATCGGAGTCCCGCCACTCATGGCGGCACTTCCATTTATACTGATGGCTCGAAGTTAGACGGCAGAGTTGGAGGAGGGGTTTATTCAAAGAATCTGAACCTTGAGCTCTCCTTCAGACTACCTGATCACTGCAGTGTCTTCCAGGCTGAAGTTTCAGCAATCATGGACGCCGCGGCTTGGATAGGCCAACACACTATCGGACACGACATTTTTATATTCAGCGACAGCCAGGCGGCCATCAAATCCCTTGGCTCTTATTCGTTCAACTCTGAACTGACGCTCAGCTGTCGTCGATCTCTACAGGAGATGGCCCAACAGAATCGCGTGAACCTCACATGGGTCCCGGGGCATAGGGACATTGAGGGAAATTGTAGGGCAGACGAACTTGCGAGGCAGGGCACGACCAAGCAGGTTCTTCGGGATAAAGAGCGCTTAGGTATGCCGTTTGCCACTTGCAAACTTATGCTGAAGGAGTACACACTCCGCCAAGCCAACGAAAGATGGCTGCAATCTCCAGGATGCCGGATATCCAAAGAAACCTGGCCGAAATGGGATCATAAAAGATCGAGACAAATTTATGCCCTAAGGAGAAGAGAAATCTCCATATTAATAGGCGTATTGACTGGGCACTGCCTCATTGGTAGGCACGCAGAAAGACTTGGTGTGCCCTACCGACGATGCTGTAGGAGTTGTAAGGATGATGAGGAGGAGGAAACGGTGGAGCACCTCATCTGCAACTGCCCGGCTTTAAGTGGCGCGAGAATGCGCTTTTTGGGAGTTCCCTTCCTGGTTAGCCTACGCCAGGTCACGGAGCTGGACATAAAGGACCTGATGGCCTTCATCAAGTCATCTAAATGGTTCGAGGAGGAGTAACGGTGTCGGTATAGGAACGTCAGTCCCGGGATTCTGCTATGTGGAGAATTCCGTTAATACCGGGATTTTCCATATGGCAGGGTCCCGGAACTGACTTTCATAGTGTTGGTGGTATCACAACGGGCCTTTTAATACTGGCCTAGGTGTGCCTCTACGGTAGCCACTTGAACCTAACCCCATAGGTGAAGCAAGAAGTAACGGTATAATCCCAACAACAACGACGGAGGCGTTGAAATATGTTGTGCAAACACAATTATATAGTTATATGGGTGATTCAGCAACTGGAGCTGACATATGGCAAACAAGAGGTGTTCTAAAAGAGGCTGCACTATTTTTCAACACACCATTAATATCGTCCGGTACGGTTGAAAGGCTGTTTTCTTTTGCTGAAATTATTAATGCTCCAAAGCGTGGGTAATTATCTGACACTTCTTTTGGAGCACTTACATTGTTAAAATCAAATTTTAACTCCTAAGTATTGGCGTGCTGTATCTGCCGAACGCTCAACACAAATAATTTATATGAGTGAACGGCGAAAATGTGCGTGTCGATACGCACTCATGTCCACCTACATGAATTATTTTTAAACTGAATACCGTTATTGTTGACTATTTGTGTTATTGTTCTTTAATTGTCATTACATTATTACTTACATATTATTCACAAATATTACTAAATAGCATTACTTAAACAAAAATGAATAAAAATAAAACGATTCTACTTCTACTATTCTCTACTCCAACAAAATGACTACTTCGTCCATTTTGGCCGAAAGTTATTAATCCCGGACCTCTCTATGGATAATAACCACTTAATTTTTGATCATTTGATCATTACTAGTATCTTTTGGAATACATATGTAGTTGGTATGCCCACGTTTTACTTTGTGCAGCATACTTATAAGTGTTCGAATAGAACCATCCGACCGTACCCATCGCCAGATATTTCTATCGTAAGTGCAGGACTATTGAACAACACCAATTGGCGACCCATACTCATGTTGGCGTCTGACCATATCCCAATAGTCATTACCATCGAACGACCGACGGACTTTATTACACCTGAGCATGGTACATATATTAACTTTACCAAGGCGGACTGGGACAGTTTTCAGACATATACGGACGAATCCTTGGCTGCTCTATCCATTCCTACGGACGTACGCAAAGGCGAACGAGACTTCCGCAACATCATTGACTCGGCCTCTAAACGCTTCATTCCTGCGGGTCGAATATCTCAAATAAGACCAAATTTCCCCGCGGAGGCAGCGGCCATGGCTTGAGAAAGAGATGAAGTGCGAAGTCTCAATCCCGCAGACCCCCGTATAAAGGATCTCAACGCGGAAATTCGTAGGTTGGTCGATAAACATAAACTGGCCAAATGGAAACAACACCTAGAGCAATGCAACCTCTCTGATGGTGTTGGCAAATTATGGACTACGGTCAAAGCTCTATCTAATCCAACGCAACACAAGGATAAAGTAGATATTACTTTTGGTGATAGGGTGAAAAAGGACCCTAGGGGATGTGCGAACTCCTTCTGTAGACAATTTGTACTACATTCCCCGCCCGAAAGAGCTAAACGTAGAACCATGCGACAGGCGCGTAAATATAAAAACCAAAATACGCCCATTGTCATCACTGCCTCAGAGGTCAAGGAAGCCATCAGACAGGCTAAGCCCTCAAAATCCATCGGCCCCGACGGCATTGCCATGAAGATGCTGAAACATCTAGGCCAGGAGGGACACAAATACTTAGCGGCTCTATTCAGTCTTTCACTGAACACTTTCGTCATTCCTGAAATATGGAAAAAGGCGAGAGTGGTTCCATTACTAAAACCTAGAAAACCGGCAAACATAGGCGATTCATATCGTCCTATATCACTTTTGTCACCGGTAGTGAAGACGCTAGAGTCCATTTTGCTCCCGTATTATACTGCAAATCTGCACCTGGCTAGTCATCAACATGGCTTCCGTAAGTTGCACAGCACCACCACCGCACTCAATGCCATTACAACTCAAATAAATAGCGGCCTAAATCAAAACCAACCAAATCACAGGACTGTGTTAGTGGCACTTGACCTGTCGAAAGCTTTTGACACAGTCAACCATGCCACTCTCATACAAGATCTGTTTGAGACACAGATACCTGATGGTTTAAAGAGATGGACCGCTAATTATTTGAGTGGACGGCAGGCGTCGGTTAACTTTAGAAACGCAAAATCAAAACATAGACGTATTAGACAGGGGGTGCCACAGGGTGCTGTCCTATCCCCGACACTGTTTAATTTCTATCTATCGAAGATGGCCCCACCACCAGAGGGCGTCTCCGTCGTTTCATATGCCGACGACTGTGCAATAATGGCGACGGGGAAGGGCCCCTATACTGATGAACTCTGTACGAGAATCAATAGTTACCTCTGCGACCTTTCCAGGTTTTTCACTGAGCGAGATCTGACAATATCTCCGACAAAATCAACGGCGACGCTTTTTACGACATGGACGCACCAGGTGAGAAATGAATTAGACATTTTCGTTGATGGCACTAAGCTACCAACTGTCAGCCACCCAAAGTTATTAGGGATGACACTGATAATACTTTCTCATTTGCTGGTCATGTGTCTGCAATGGTCTCAAAGGTACGTGGTCGCAACAAGATCCTCAAGTCACTTGCCGGCAGTACTTGGGGAAAAGACAAAGAAACGTTGCTGACTACATATAAGGCCATTGGCCGACCAGTCTTTGACTATGCTGCGCCCATATGGTCGCCTAATGTACATAACACCAACTGGACGAAGTTACAAGTCTGACAAAATACTGCCATCAGAACTGCTACGGGATGTCTCCTCATGTCTTCCGAGTCTCACCTCCATCAGGAGGCAAAACTGCTCAATGTAAAAGAGCATGCGGAAATGCTGAGCAGGCAATTCCTTCTGAACTGGACATAGATCCGCCCCCGAGAGACATAAGGAGACATCTCCGTAAGCACTATGATGAGATCCGGCATCATATTACCTTGCGGTTTGATCTGCAGGATCATAAGCGGGCTCTAACCGACATCCACACCGAGTAGGTAGACACTTTTGTCGGATCTCTACCTGTGAATCCCGTTCTGAACATTCCTCCACCGGATATTGCTGAAGAAGAACGCACCTTACCAAGGGACATAAGAGTGACCTTGGCACAGCTTAGGTCTGGATATAGTGTAAGGTTAAACTCCTACTTATCCAGACTTAATGATACAATCTTAAATACATGCCCTGCATGTGGTAGGACCCCCCATGATACTCTACATCTCTTCAATTGTTCATCTGAAGCTACTCTCTAACCCCTCTGTCCCTCTGGACAAACCCTGTTGAAACTGCACGTTTCCTTGGACTCCCCTTAGAAGAGCTTGATGAAGATCTTCGGAATGATCATACACTCTAGACAGGGCAATGCATTGTTAACAACAACAACAACCGTACCCATAGGGTTTTAAACGAGAAATGCACGACACTACCCGTTTAGATATAAAAGGGACAAATTTTCACCACTACAACGCATATAACCATCAAACCTGGCATTTTTTCTCATATGTACATATACTTAGCGATCAAGGTTCATTCTAGAAATCCATGAGCCCCAAAGTGTAAGTAGGTGTATATATTTGCATACAAAGATACAAGGATGTTTATACTTTTAACAACAAAACTTTAAAATAATCCAAAAAAAATCAAAAAAAATAAAAAAAAAAATTAAAAAAAAAATCAAAAAAATTAAAAAAAATCAAGAAAAAATCAAAAAAATCAAAAGTAATCAAAATTTTTGATTTTTTATTTATTTTTTTTGATTTTTTTTTTGATTTTTTCTAATCGTAATCAATTAGTAATTGCTTTTTCTTGAAAGCAATTAAAATAATCATTAGTAATTAAAAAAATTTTCTAATCAATCAATTACTAATTACTAATCAAAATTAACAGGTCTGATTCAAACGAATGTCCGTGAAAATATGAAAACTGTACTCCTTTTTGTTTCCTTACAAAACGACATTTATCTGTATCTAGTTAAAAAAAAAACCCAAAATTGCATGAAAAGAAAATATCATGTATGTATAAATATGTATCGTTTTAATCCTATGGGACTTCCTCTCTGCACGGTAAAAAACAACTAAACTTAAATTGTCGAAATATTCGAATTTTTAGCCCGAATCCTATGGCCTACCTGAAAGAGCTCTTTAAGGGGGTTTTAAGGGATTTCTGGGAGCTGAATTTTACAGCCACAAAAAAAATTAGGTTTTTACACTTTATGGGTTTAGCTGGATCCGCCCGTGAGACCGTTGTCCCCCTAATCTCAAAAATATGTATGCTTATACGATTTTAACATTACAATGATCATTATACGTACTAACAAACATGCGCATATACCTATATTAAACCAAAGTAAATTTTGTATAAACGGTTATGGAGGCACTGTGGTGCTCTTCGCTGTGATGAAAACTTGGATAATCATATGCTTTACCCCATAATTTTCTAACAGTTCCGAGAATTGCTTTGAAACGAATTGCTTTCCGTTTTCTGAATGGACTATTTCCGGTACACCGAACTTATGGAAAATCTCTTCGGTGACTAACTTAACCACATTCCCAGCGGTGGCATCACGCATCGCTTTTAAAAAGATAAATTTTGAAAAATGATCTATTACGATAAAAATGAAACAGTTACCCCTTTTAGATCTTGGATATTTGCCGAGAAAATCTATATATAACTTCTGAAACGGGCGAACCGTGATTACCTCTTTCCCAATCCCTGGTTTTAGAATCGAGTTAGATGGTTTAGTCTCTTTACAAACCTGACATTCAGTTACAAAATTCCTAACCTGTACCACCATATTTGGCCAGTAGTATAACCTTCGTAGACGATGTAACGTTTTGCCAATACCGCCATGAGCGGCTATCTCTGGACAGTGGGCGTTTTCGACAAGGGTAGACGTCAACGCTTCAGGGACCCATAGCTTCCACTCGTTTTCTTCTAACTCAATGTCTTTGTACAAAAACTTTTTGTAACCCATCCCATTATCCACTTTCAGGTCGGGAAGCCTTTCTTTATTATTCTCAATCGTTTTTATCAACTCTCGGTACTCCTCCGATGCGAATTCGACTGTGTCCATGTTCTATGCTACGCGACAGTGTATCGGCCACTATAATGTCTGAGCCTTTACGGTGTTCAATTTCAAAATTAAAAGCTTGCAATTGCAACGACCACCTAGCTAATCGACCATTCAAATCTTTCAATGACATTAACCATTTCAAGCTCGCGTGGTCCGTCACCACCGTAAATGGCATCAGGTCAATATAGGGCCGAAATCGCTTGACAGCCATCACTGCCGCGAGGCATTCTTTTTCAGTCCTACTATATTTACGCTCACACTCATTGAACTTTTGAGAATAATACGCGATTGGTTTCTCTGCGTCGTCGTTTTCTTTCTGGTATAGGACCGCCCCCAGACCGTAATCAGATGCATCACATTGCACCCAGAATCGCTTCGAAAAATCCGGATGCTTCAAGACCGGCGCGCTAGTGAGCGCTCTCTTTAGGCTATTGAATGCCTCCAATGCGTCCGTCGATATTTCAAACTTTCGCCCTTTCTTCAAAGCGTCTGTTAGAGGCGCGGCCATTGTCGCAAAATCCTTAATAAAACGCCTATACCAGCCAGCAGTACCAAGAAAGCTGCGAACCTGTTTCATATTTTGAGGGACGGGAATGTTTTGGATGGCTTTAATTTTTTCTGGGTCCGTTTTTAAGATCCCACCCCCTACTATGTATCCTAAATAAGGCAGTTCTTTAAAGCAGAATTTTGATTTACTTAGACCTATGGTCAAATTTGCATCCTTCAAGCATATGGCTACTTCCTGTAGGATTCGCAAATGGGATTCAAAATCCGGTGCTATTATTAATAAATCATCTAGATAAAAGAAAACGTTGGATTTCAGTCGTTGCGGAATTACCCGGTCCATTAGGCGGCATATCCTTTGGGCCGCATTACATAATCCAAAAGGCATTGTTACAAATTGGTATAATGGGCGTCCAAGTACGGTGAACGCGGTATATGGCTTACTCTCGTCGTCCAACTCGATCTGCCAAAATGCATGCTTCAGGTCGACGCTACTTATGTAATGAGTGTCATCTAGACGACTTAATATACCCTCGATATTTTGAAGTGTGTATGTCTTTCACCGTCACTGCGTTTAGCTTGCGTGCATCAAGGCAGAACCGATTCTTGCCCGGTTTACGCACAACTGTCGTTCGGTTACTCCACGGGCTCTCGCTCTCCTCGATAACGCCCAGCTCCAACATACGATCGACCTCTTCATACACTATTGCCTGCATAGCAGGGGACAGAGGGTAATGCCGCTCTTTAATGGGCACCGCTTCTTCTACAAGTTTAATGGTGTGCTTTTCCAAACTTGTTCGACCCAACCCATGTTTTTCGAAGGTTTTGAAAACGCTAACTACTTCGTCCAATCGCTCTTTCTTGTCTTCTTCGGTGACCATCTCCTGTTCTAACTTAGTACAACCAATCTCCTCAACCGATATGACCTCAGGTGCCAGCTGGAAAATACGCCAAAAGTCAACGCCCAGGTAGATATTCTGCTCGAGATACGGGCATAAAAAAAATGGTATTTCACGTTCTAATGTATTGAATCTTACAGGTACCGTCACTTTGCCAAGGACATTATGCCTACGACCGCGAGCCGTTCTAAAGGAGGACACATATCGCTGAATGGATACCCCGATTTCGTCAACGAATACCCTACAGCCTCGGCCCAGAATGCTAACGCATGCGCCAGTATCCAATATGCCGCGTGTTTTTACACCTAAAATTTCGATATCCGCGTATACGCGCGGATCTGAACTACTAATTTTCTTCACGGAGGCCACTACTTTTTGACGCAGGATTTTCCGTTGACGAAATCGTTGTCTAGCTTTTTGTACTTTGCGCGAAATTCCACGCCTACCCATCACAATACTATCGGCAAAGATTCTTTCACGTGCTTCGAGGTACTTCCTATATCGTTCTTCATACGATGACGTATTTTCCTTGGCAACCTTTGGTTGCATCCTTCCGGTCTTACTTTTAAAAATGCAAATTTCTTTACTGTTATCTATATCGATTTCATTTTCGATCGGGGTGTTGGTAGACGCATCTACTTTTCTTGGGTTTGTGTGGACCGCGATTCCCCCACCGCAACCGCGTTCCGTGACATGTTTCCCGTAGGGTTGCACAATGGACACTTAGGGCTAATGACGTCTAACTTGCCACACTTATAACAAAAAATGCGCCGCTTAAGTGACATGCATTCGGTGAAAAAGTGGCCATCGTCACCACAATTCCAGCATGATACACTTCTGCGACCCGCTTTTTGCTTAGCTGATGAATGACGTATTTCCTCCACGGCGACTTGACCCTCATCGCCGGGAGGAAAATATTCTTGGTCTTCGACTTGGCTAACTTCATCGACATGTTGTGTACGCGGCACATACACGTTTGCTGACGTACGTTCGCGAAGGGGGAAACACCTTTCCACTTCCTTACATTCCATTCTAAGTTGGTCTAATGAATAAGCCGAAATCGGGTAAACCAACTTAGCGAGGGATTCGCGAAGATTTCCCTTTACTAACCATACGACCTCGAATTCTGGAATTGGGTTCCGCAGTCGCGAACGCAGCGTACCAATAACGTGAAAGTACTCGTCGATGGTTTCACCGGCCCTTTGTTTCCTCTCAGTAATTTCTCTTAACACCTCAAAATCAGTTTGTTGCGATGCATACTGACGATGCAACGCATATTGAAGGGTTGGCCAGTCGACTCTACCATGGGACCGGATATAAAGCCAGTACCATTCACGAGCCTCCCCACCTAGTAACTTGTGAAAATCGCGCATGACGTCACTCCATGTACACCCATATTGTCCTTTCAAATATTCCAAACGAACGATAAAATCTTCTACCGGCATGGCATCACGATGGCCCTGGTAGCTTATACCCCATTTCTCAATATTTAGGTCTGACCTAGCACACTCCCTACTTTCTCGTTCGCCCATAGCCCGAAAACCTGCCGAGATAGCCGCTGATGCGCCTGCATATGCCATTGGTGGTTGGCGTACTGGTGGTGGCTCGTTGGGAGCGGATGCATGAGTTGCGGCATGACCCCGGACTGCTACATCGTTGTTGGAACGTCTGGACTCTAGGGATTCGAGACTGGAATTGTGTCTCACTCTCTTATTTCGATTACGTGCCCTATTACCTCCCCCCTGTACTCCTACACCTACGTTTTGGGTCGCCCTAGCCAACTCGGTCATGGTATCGTGCACCTCGTTTAATATGGCATCCTTTGCTTCGGCCATCATCTCTTTCAACATCGGCGCTATGTTATTACGCAGATCGATTGGGATACCAGTTCCCGGACGATTGGATTCGCCATTATTGGGTATGGTGAGTGAAGGGAAAGGGCAAGTTGGATGATGGTTGAGCTGGTTTGGGTTGCGTAGGTGGCTTGTTTATTGCACCTGTATGCTTGCTAGGATGATGCTGTTGGTTGATCGCTGGTGTTTTGTCCCCGCCTGCAGCTCCTGCACTGTTAATCCCACCTACAGCTCCTGCCATGTTGCTCACACCTCCAGCTCCTGCAACATTACTCCCACCTACAGCACCTGTCATGTTACCCCCACCTATTCGATCCGAAAGATCTATGAAAGTGGGTTCTTTTGTGCTCGGGTGTTGGGCTTGTTGCGTATTTTCAGGGAACATATTTGCCTGCTTAGTTCTAAATCTGGTATTATACGGGGCTGGTCTAAACTTCATTAATTTCACACAAAAAAAATTCTTCTGGGTTAAATATCGGGTTTCTAACCTCTCACTCAACAATTTCGGGATTTCCTTTTATCTCAATTGATTTCAATCTATAATTGTGGGGAGGTTCTGATGACTTAAGGGTATGTATTCACCAAAAATTAATTTCGGTTCGGAATCATTGGAGCAAGTGTAACGTTCCTGTTGGGATCTATGGAATTCGGTCTTTATCAAAAAAAAAGGTTCATTATTAAGGGAATTTCACCCGGTATGCAACACAAGCTTTAACTAAATCAATGCTTGCGGTCATATCGAGCTGATCTTACTTGAAGCAACTTATCAAAATATTTTTATAAGGCCTTCTAAGCATTCTGAATCAAAAAAACGAAAAAAGGTATTGTATTTGAAATTTTAAAGAAAAATTGATTTTATCTAAAAACGGTTTCAGATGCTAATAGCCCCACTACTAAGTTTGGCTATGCCACCTGCACATAGGCTATTGCTTGGATCTGTCCTCACGATTCCAAATTCCCGTATCGATGCTATTGGACTCTTGGATCTAACACCACGACCAAGTCACATGAGAACAGCTCCGTTTGGTTCGACGACTGTAACTTGCTACATTAACTACGATTGAAATTTATTTATTTTATTTAAACAAAGATGCGCTTTGGGGCTTATTTGCCTGATAAGGTCTTAAAAATAAAAAAAAATGTTCGCTCTTTGATGGGCGCCAATTTCAATCTAAGGCGCTGCTAATAAATTTTCGTTTCGCATATATAAATCTATATTGCCGAATCTAAAATTTCAGTTTTGGTATCGTATACCTACATATATTATATCGATTTTGATTTTGATTGGGCGCCATATTATTTATTGTAACGTACACGTAGTGAATCCGCCCCTTTGCGCTATCGATGTGGAACGCCCCTCAGCTAGCTCAGTTTGGCAAGGCGTAGTTCTCAACCCTTGGCCACATCGATGCAGGGCGGATTGTTACAATCCCCGCTTCGTTCGTCTCCATAGATCCCGCTGGAAGCCCACCCTTCCTTGGACCGCTCGTTTGCGTTCGGATTTCACGAGTCCCCTATCTTACCTTTGCTCCAGATTCCAATTTACCTACCCCTTCGTCATCATTACCCTCCCCAACCTGTTAATTTAGCATACCATTTCAATTTATGTTTTCAATTTCAGTATAACATTTTTAATCATAAAAATTATTTCCTTAAAAGCTATGTATATATGTATATCAAAAACCGTTACTTATTTGCAACAAAAATATTGTACATGCAAGGTTAGGTTAGGTTCAAGTGGCTGCCACAGAGGCACACTTAGGCCAGTTTTGAAAGGCCCGTTGTGATACCACCAACACAAGGAAAGTCAGTCCCGGGACCCAGCCATATGGAAAATCCCTGAGTTGTTGGGATTTTCCACATAGCAGAATCCCGGGACTGACACTCCTAAACCGACACCGTTACTCCTCCTCGAACCACTTAGATGACTTTATGAAGCCCATCAAGTCCTTTATGTCCAGTTCCGCGATCTGGCTTAGGCTATCCAGGAACGGAACTCCCAAAAAGCGCGTTCTCGCGCCGCTTAAAGCCGGACAGTTGCAGATGAGGTGATCCACTGTTTCCTCCTCCTCATCATCTTTGCAACTCCTGCAGCATCGTCGGTAGGGCACACCTAGCCTTTCTGCATGCCTACCAATGAGGCAGTGACCGGTTAATACCCCTATCAATATGCAGATTTCCCTCCTAGTTAGGGCATAAATGCGTCTAGACCTTTTAAGATCCCATTTTGGCCAGGTTTGTTTCGATATGCGACACCCTGGGGATTGCAGCCATCTTTCGTTGGCTTGACGGAGTGTTTGCTCCTTCAGCATTAGTTTGCATGTGGCAAACGGCATACCTAAGCGCTCTTTATCCTGAAGAACCTGCTTGGTCGTGCCCTGCCTGGCAAGCTCGTCTGCCTTACAGTTTCCCTCAATGTCCCTATGTCCCGGGACCCATATGAGGCTTACGCGGTTCTGTTGGGCCATCTCCTGAAGAGATCGACGACAGCTGAGCGTCAGTTCAGAGTTGAACGTGTATGAGCCAAGGGATTTGATGGCCGCTTGGCTATCGCTGAAAATAGCGATATCTTCTCCGATAACACGTTTGCTTAACCAGGCCGCGGCGTCCAGGATTGCCGAGACTTCCGCCTGGAAGACGCTACAATGATCAGGTAGTCTGAAGGAGAGCTCAAGGTCCAAATCCCTTGAATAAACGCCTCCTCCAACTCTGCCGTCCAACTTCGAGCCGTCGGTGTATATGGAAGTGATACCATTTGTTCCGGGAACCAATCCGTCCTCTCCCAGTCTTCTCTGCTGGGAATGTTTATTTTGAAACAGCTATCCCCGACTGTAGTAGTCGCACAACGATCTGTGCTTAGAGGGAGAAAGCTGTAAGATTCCAGAATACTGGAGTGTCCAATAGTACCCGCAGCCCAACTGGAGGTTTCTCTTAGGCGCAGAGCTGATGCCGCCGCTGACCGAAACCCTTCCAGATCAAGTGGCAAAATGCCCAGAATGACCTGGAGGGCTTCGTTGGGCGTTGTCCTTAGCGCACCGCTTATACAGATCATATTGGATCTATGGACTTTCCGCAACAGATTCAGGTATGTTGCCTTGCTCAGCGCAGGCCACCATACGACGACTCCATAAAGCATGATTGGGCGAATGATGGCCGTGTAGATCCAACTGCATACTCTAGGGCTGAGCCCCCATTTTTTGCCAATGGCTCTTTTGCAGGTGTAAAGAGCGATGCAAGCTTTCTTCTGGCGCTGAAGAACATTCTCCTTCCAATTCAATTTCCTGTCCAGAACTATGCCTAGAAACTTGGCCTTATCCGACAAGCCCAGGCGCGTGCCATCTAGTTCTGGTAGGCTTAGTGGCGGTATTTTGTACCGGTTGGTGAAGAGGACAAGTTCCACCTTCCCTGGGTTGATACTAAGTCCGCAGCGAGAGGACCACGTCGAAACTTCTCGCAGTGCTACTTGCATCAGGTCACACAGAGTTTGTGGGAACTTGCCCCTGAATGCAATAGCTAAATCGTCTGCGTATGCCACTATCTTCCCGCCCCCCCCAGCTTGTGTCACGTAGCAACGAGTTGACTGTGAGGTTCCATAAAAGCGGGGAAAGAACACCACCCTGGGGTGTTCCCCTTGTGACATAGCGTGATAACTCAACCGTACCAAGTGAAGAAGCTATTTTCCTTCCCATTAAAAGTTGGTCAATTAAACCAGTTAGAGGTCTATCTACGCCCAGATTAGTTAGAGCGGAGTTGATAGCCTCCGGGCTTATATTGTTGAAAGCCCCTCAATGTCTAGGAGGGCCACGAGACAGTAGTCCTTTTCACACAGCGATTTCTCAATGACAGACACTAGGCTGTGCAGAGCGGTTTCTGTTGATTTACCCTTGGTGTATGCATGCTGATAGCTAGAGATAAGGTTGCTATCAATAGTCGTTAAGAGGTAGTCGCTTAATATCCTCTCAAAGGTTTTTAGTACAAAGGACGAGAGACTGATCGGTCTGTAGTCTTTTGGCTCGTAGTGGGATGCCTTCCCCGCCTTAGGGATAAACACTACCGTGGCGCTTCTCCAGGAGCCCGGAATGTGGTTGAGAGCCAGGCAGGCTGTGAAGAGAAATACCAGCCATTTAGCTGATGTCTCCAACGTGTTTATAAGCTGCGCGGGGATAATCCCGTCCGGCCCGGCAGCCTTATACGGTTCAAAGCTCTTAACTGCCCACCTTACTCTTTCCTCAGTGATGGGTATATTTACTGCCAGGTTTGTTGCAGGTGCTAGTGGTGCATCATGCAGATTCCCCGGAAAATGTGTATTCAAGAGCAGCTCAAGGGTTTCCTCTTCCGTGCTGGTCCAGGATCCGTCAGGCTTTCGCAAATAGCTGATGGTTGTTTGACTTTTAGAGAGGACTCGTCTAAGTCTCGCTGTGTCGTCGACCTTTTCGACGCCAGTGCAGAAATTTCTCCACGAGGTTCTCTTCGCCTGTCTCAGAGCTTTTTTGTAGGCCCTTAGTTTAGCTTTATATTCGTGCCAATGAGGCTCAGAGCCGAAGCTCTTGGCCTTGTTAAATTGTTTCCGGCATGATATTCGGAGCGAGTCCAAATCGTAGGACCACCAATGTGGCCTGTGTTTACCGCGTGGTTTTGGCACTGGACAAGCCTGTCCTAGAGCATTTGAGAGCGCCGATGTAAATGTAGTAACAAGATCCTCCAGCTCCTCTACTGATGAGGGGGCTTGTGAGGGCAGTACTGGGAGGTCTCTGTCTAATATTTCATTGTGTAACTGCCAATCAGTGTTACGTGGATTGCGCTTCATGATTGGTTGTTCTACAATAAAGTCTAAAACCATTTCTATGTAACGGTGGTCGGAGAAAGAATGTTCTTCCAGAACCCGCCATTTTCTGACCCACTCATAAGCGCCTTCACTACAGAGAGTGAGGTCTATGACCTCCCTGCGGGTCTTAGTGATAAAAGTAGGCTCATTACCCACGTTGCAAATCACCAGGTTGGTTGTTAAGAGGTAATCAAACAGAGACTCGCCCCTGGCATTGATGTCGGAGCTCCCCCATTGGACATGGTGAGCATTAGCGTCCGCTCCAATAATAAGATTACCCGTGCAGAAATTTGACACCAGGTCTTTCACCTCCATTTGTGGTGGGGGTTCTTCGGCGTCGTAGGGCATATAGACCGACGCCACCGTCAGGCGGGTGCTGTCGACCGTTAGACTGATAGCGGTAATATCACCATTGGTGTAGTTAGGTAGGAGAAAGGAGTTCAACTCAGACTTGACCAAAATACACGTTCTGACTTTGCTCTCCTCGCTGGCTCGAATGAGCTTGAAGCCCTTAGTCCCCAATCCGCAGATTCTCGAGCTATTGACCCAGGGTTCTTGGATGAGGACCACATCCACGTCGCCTTTAGAAAGACGACTACTTAAAGCAGCCGAAGCTACTTTAGATTTGTGCAGATTAATCTGAAGCACCACCAACATGAGAGCGCACAGACTTCCCTGCCGTCCCCATATCGTCGAGGTTTGCCCCATCCCGGAGGTTGCCTATCAACGACGAGTTGTTCCGATTAACTGCCCGATATGGCGTTGCAGGAGTCTTGCTGTCTGTAGCGTTAGATGTTAATCGCTCAGCGTTGGCTGCTACCACCGTGACGTCGAGGGCTTCCTCGTCCTGTAGGCTGTCCTCCATCTCCGAGTTGTTCACAGCACTATCGCCAAGGGACGTGGCGGATAACATGCTTTCCGCATCGGAATCCCCCGCTTCCTCTTCTGGTAATTCGTTTTCCGGTTCCCCCGGAGCAGCCGAGAAGGCAGCGCGATGAGCATCACCACGATATACGTGGATAACGATCTGGCCTACGCTGTAGTGTACTAGGCCATTGCACCTTTTGAGGGGCCCGATTGACTCTTTATTCATGGTGAACACCACCTGTCTGTCGGGCCCTACCGCATCCCCGACCAGATTGACACTCCAGTCATGCGTTGGCAGGGACGGATTCATTAGCCGTAGCATCCCGAGAATTCTCTCGGGTTCGTCAGGGATGGCCGGAATCCACGCCCTTGCCCTTGGACGAGCTGGAATGTCCTTCCAGTCGACGACCTCTATCTTTGCGCCCTTGTAGACTTCACCCAGCTTAGCAGCTGCTGCCTTGTACAGTGCTACGGTTTTTGCATCCTCGCATGCGAGCAATTTAATCTGACCCTGGTGCCAACCCGCATCCGTTACTCGCGCCGAACTACCCGGAAACACTGGAGCAACATTGAGAAGAATGTTGCCGAGTTCATTTCGCACGTAACGCCACCGGTCCTTAGGGATGGCCAGGCGGTCATTGCCTCGGTCAAGGACGCCTATAAGGATCCTGTCCTTGGTTACCTCAGCAAAGCTTAGTTTGCCCGCTCCAGGGGTATTCTGATGCCGCTTGGGAGGGGGATTCAACTCCAGGTCCGATCTCTGGCGCTTGAAAGGGTTAACTTTTAACCTCTTTGGCATGTAAGAATTTTGGAACTCCGGTATCACAGCTTTCGCTAGCTCTACCGATTTACTGGAATTCGGCGACAGCGATTCCTGCGGTACCCCTTCATACCTCTTCAGGATCTTTGCAGCCAATCTTTTCTCGTGGTATGTGAAGCGGCGGGGAGATGTCTCCTGGGAGTGCGGACCCGTAGTTGCCATCGCGGTCGCTCTCCTTGCCGAAATCTCAGTTGCAGCTTCCTTCTCCTTCGAAACTCCGAGGCCAGGTCGTGAGACCGCTGCCACAGACGTAAAGATACTGGTTTTCATATCAGCGGTTGATGGGAGTTTAGCATCTGCCGTTGTCCGCTTAGTTGCGTTGGCAACCGCACTGGTGCTAGCTCCCATCAAGTCAATCTTAGTCGATAGAGGGTTGGTTGACCGACTCGTAGTTGCCATCGCTGTCGATCCCCCCCTTGATTGTGGAACGGAGGTTGTCCTCCGGCGTTGTTGTAGCTTTCTCGCCTGTTCCTCCATAGCTCTCCTTTGCTGAGGAGTGAAATTCGGCGTTGTTTGTTTTTTAGGTTTATCGTTTTTATTTGGATAATTTGAGTTCATCTTGTTCGTACGACCCATCGCCGGACACGGCCAGCTTAGGGTCAAGGGAAGAGTAGGGGAAAACGTGTCGTCCGCCGCGGCAGAGCCCCGTACCGCGGTAAGGCCATGCTTACTCTCTGAGGCGACCCGGTATCAGAGAGGCTCCGTTCAAATACAGCCACGATTTGCCTCCCGGCTGCAAACGTCCAATGGGCACGGTTTCGCATAACACCCTGGATTGGGAGGGGGAAGATCTTTGTCGTCGCGCCAGAGAGGCTAGGCTGCTCTCGTGATGAAGTGCCGTACGGAGCTATGATCACAAGGGCAGCGTAGCCCTGTGGCTATCGACTTAAGCCCTCGTACCGCGGCAAGGTATCCACCCTTCACGAGGGATTGTACATGCAAACCAAGACAAACTATCATTTACAAAATACAAGTTTCTAAAATTTTATGAACCGTATCAAAACGTAGCGGTTTATACCAATTTACAACATAAAGCTCATTATTAGGACAAATATAATTTTCAAAAAAAAAGAAATAACGGTATTCGCAAATTTTAGTTTTGGTTGGATATACTCGAGTACATATTAAAACTCCTCACTTGAAAAATTGTACAATGTTCACAAGAATATACATATAACAGTATTGAAAAAGATTAACGGTTTATACTGATTGCAACACCAAATTGTAATTCTAACAGGATATCCTTTTTTTTTTTAGTTTCATGTGGACATACATATATGTGTATTCAAACGAATGTCCGTGAAAATATGAAAACTGTACTCCTTTTTGTTTCCTTACAAAACGACATTTATCTGTATCTAGTTAAAAAAAAACCCAAAATTGCATGAAAAGAAAATATCATGTATGTATACATATGTATCGTTTTAATTCTATGGGACTTCCTCTCTGCACGGTAAAAAACAACTAAACTTAAATTGTCGAAAAATTCGAATTTTTATCCCGAATCCTATGGCCTACCTGAAAGAGCTCTTTAAGGGGGTTTTAAGGGATTTCTGGGAGCTGAATTTTACAGCCACAAAAAAAATTAGGTTTTTACACTTTATGGGTTTAGTTGGATCCGCCCGTGAGACCGTTGTCCCCCTAATCTCAAAAATATGTGTGCTTATACGATTTTAACATTACAATGATCATTATACGTACTAACAAACATGCACATATACCTATATTAAACCAAAGTAAATTTTGTATAAACGGTTATGGAGGCACTGTGGTGCTCTTCGCTGGGATGAAAACTTGGATAATCGGATGTTGGTGAAAATATGAGTTGTTGAAATGGAGTTAAGTGAAAATTTCCCTGTGGCTCCGCAATTGCTTTTGGTTATGAGGTTAGGGTGTCCCCGCTATAGAAACGAAGTAATTTACGTGTTACCGGGTTGTAACGAAAAAGTGGTGCTCCGGCGCCATGGGTATACATTTTCAAAAAATTAATAGAATCCGTGAAAATTAACTTAAAGAAGTAAGAATCGAGTGGGGATTTACACAATTGGAGTTTAAAGTGACCGTAGTCGATATATAAGGGTACGAGAACCCCATAAAGGCGCGAAGCAAAAAACTTAAAAAAATGGCAAAGAAAAATCTAAGAAACAAAACACGGATTTTGGGTGACTTACCACGTCAAAACTGCTCCACGTAACAGCACAAATTATTATTAGAGATGGGGCACTCCTTCTTCTGCCCTGTTCCCAAAGATCTGGACCCCAAAAACTGCTAGCTGCGGACTCCAGTCCCAGACAATAAATTAAATGTGTTGTTGTGTGGCCTGTGGCCTAAATTATTGTTTAACGAGCGCGCGTAAAGATTTATGGCTTTTAGCCCCACTCCGCATTAGCGCCCAAGAAAGTATTTAATTTTCACAAAAATTTAAAAACGTGTTGTCCTTACTGGACTTCGCGCACAGGGAAATATATATATTAATTTAAATTTTTTAATTTTACAACGTTTGCCGCACCGACTTGCGCGCTCTCGAAGCGCTGACTTTCAATTATCTACAGTTTTGTGTTCCGACCTACCACCTACCCTCTAGTTATTGGCACCATTGCAACAGTAGCACCGTTTTTACTTCCCGTTTTGTATTGTTTTACTATTGTATTTCCAGCCACCAACACCGGAGGTCATTACCCTGTGGCTATCCCTTTTTCCTTACTCACCATACCCTCACTTGTCATATGGCAACCTTTTCCATGGGAAATTATTGAAATGTACCATTGGTGGGAAAATTCCAATTGTCAACAATTTTGACGTTTCTCTTGTTTTGCACGATCAAAACAAACCAATTGCACGCAAATTTTTATTAATGTTAAAAAGTTTTCT
Source organism: Campiglossa producta (assembly GCA_964058755.1). NCBI lineage: Eukaryota > Metazoa > Arthropoda > Insecta > Diptera > Tephritidae > Campiglossa > Campiglossa producta. Next base: position 35,220,062 of record CAXKVI010000005.1, on the reverse strand, counting down.
TTGGCCGAGATTGCCGATTGAATACCTATGTGCAATATACCTGCCGATGTCCATCTTGACCAGGAGCACCGAGTGGAGTCCCTGCTTTCACCCAAAATTCATCGCATTGATTCATCGGCCGCCGCTCTACATCAAACACTCCCCCCAAGACACGCTATTATCCCTAGATGATAAGACACCCGACAATTCCTGGTAGGTTTGTGATGAAATATACTACAGTGCCAACATTTACCATTGATTCTTTTGAAAGATTCATTTATTTTCCTAATAGTGTTGGGCATACAAGTTATGTTAAAGTGTTGAGTGGGCAGTGCAATTTGGCATAACAATGGATAATTTTCTTGGTGTATGGACCATAAAAAAACGGATTCCAAACCAATTTGTGCGCGAGCGGGACAAGGTAGCCTCTATCGAGTACGCCCAAACGTGGGGAAGGCCCACCGACCCTGACAATTCTTCCGCAGTCCTGGAAGAGATATGAGATTTGCTGGCGGAATGGACGCGATTCCGCGCAGCATTCAATAGTATATATTGGCAAACTTTGTTTCCAGTTGACTGTTTATTAGGTAATTGAAATATTCCAATTGGTTTCGGAGATATTTTAGGATATTAATTATGGAGCCGGTGGAATAGACGCGATTCCACGCAGCGTAAGTTTAAAGTTAGAGGTGTATGCCGGCTTGTTGTAGTTGTGCATATCAATCAAACTGGTTGGGTGCAAGACTGTCGTGTAATTAGTCAGCAGTTAGCAAATATGAAAGTACTGCATTTTGTAGTAAGGAAAGACGAGAATTCAAAGCTGATGCAGCTATATAAGTCGTTGTAGTATGAACACCAAACATTCAGAGGATTGTTTTTTGCAAAGTTTAGACGAAAAATGGGTAATTGAAAAGACACATAGTGCCTGGATGTCCTAGCAGGAACAACAAAACACAGTCGACTAACAAGGTCAGTTGAGTCGACTTCACCAACATTACACCTAGTAAAATCCTACGATTTTCCAGAGAAGGCAAATTTAAGAGGAGAAGCCTATTTCTATAAGGGGGCAGATAGATATTTGGATTCCAATTAAGACCACGCAAAGCAAAAATCAAGAATTGCTTTTGTACTGACTCAATCCGCTGTATACATATGAACTTGATATAAGGGGCAGCAGACACACGAGCAATACTGAAGTATTGGGCGAACTAGCGATGTGTAAAGGATTTTCGTGAGGTACGGATCATCAAATTCTTTAGCCCATCTTTTAACAAAACCAAGCACACCCAGGGATTTGTTAGCTATAGATGAAATATGCATATTAAAACTTAGTTTAGGGTCAAAAAGAACACCTAGATGAGTTACATCAGGTAGACGTTCCAAAATAGTTTCATTTAGTAAATAGGATATCAAAACCACCACCGGCTTTACTCGATGAAAAGTCATTAGCTTGCATTTCGAGCTATTCAATATTAATAAATTAACTGTACACCAGCAGTGAAATGACTCCAAATCAGCCTGGAAGAGATCTGCACGGGAAGGAACAGTAGGAAAATATGTGAAACAAAGTTTCCGCATACATAAGGGTTCGGGAATGAGAAATTACTTGTGGTAGGTCATTTATAAAGAGGGTAAAGAGCAAGGGACCTAAATGACTACCTTGCGGGACACCGGAAGTTACGTCAATGGACGTAGACAAAGTATTTTTAAACAAAACTTGTTGAGTTCTGCTTGTAAGATAGTTAGTAAGCCATATTAACAACTGATTCGGGAAACCCAATAAGTCAAGTTTATGAATTAAAAGCTCATGGTTCACAGAGTCGAATGCTTTGCTAAAATCAGTGTAGACTACATATCTTTGGTTACCTTTCAGGAAACCATCCATAACAAACGAGGTGAACTCAAGCAAGTTAGTTGAGGTTGATCGTCGGGGCACAAAACCATGCTGGCACGGTGATAATAAAGAACTACACCGATATTGCAGTTGGCGTGTTATTATATGTTCAAAAGTTTTAGGAATAGCTGAGAGCTTAGCTATGCCCTATAGTTCTCAATATTTGACCTACTAAGATTTCTTCCAAATTGTACGGAATTCCGCAGATTCAAGAGATAGTTTGAACGTTTAAAAATCTGGTCGTATAAATATAAGGCACAAAAGCTCAGCACACAGCTGGGAACACCACCCGGGCCAGGGGAAAATGTAGGTTTCAATGCCAGAAGACTTTGTAGAACAGTATTTTTATCCAAAACAGGTATATGAATGCTATTAGAGCTATCTAATTTATAAGGATAGGGACTTGACAGAAACCTATTAGACGTATAGGTCGATTTAAAGAATTCTGAAAATAGTTCAGAAATACCATGATCTGAGTTGGTACTCTTAGCTCCAAGGGAAAAGGAAGATGGAAATCCGGTAGTTTTCCTTTTTGAATTAACTAAATTGTAGAACCTTTTCGGGTTATTAAAAAATTGAGTTTTACACCCCGCTAGATAACCTTCATAGCACTGTTGATTCAGCAACTGGAGTTTGGAGCGCGCTACTAAATATTTAGAATAGTCAGCAGATGCACCTGTTCTCTTAAAACGCTTGTATAGCCTGGATTAATTATTGCCAAGTCTCACAAGCTGTTTAGACCACCAAGGCGGCTTGGACCTACGAGCACTAATATAGCGAAACGGGACACAACTGTCGAAAAAAGCGTTAAGGGAAGTATAAAATATTGAGGTTGCAGACTCGATGTCATTACAAGCATAGAGATCTGACCATTTGGTAATGAATAAGAATAGTTGTGTACAAATGTACTACAGAGTGTTGCGGCAAAAATGAAGGGTCAATTACCCTATCGAAAAATGAGTCCTTCACTGAGACCCTGAAAGATGAAATGTCTCTTTCATATTTAAAATTAAATTTACAAACACTAATGTTGCTAGTAGGGGCAACGCCAAGTTTGGAACTAACATACGTCCTAATATCTGCGTGAGTCAACGACGCAAGCAGTCTTGAAACGAAAATGGCATTACGCGGTGGAACTCCAGTGACCATCCTGATAACATCAGTTTGCGGGGCCGGGTTTGGCGAACGAACAGACGCAGACTCAAGTTTGCGGCCGAATTCAATTCACCGCGATTGTTGGAGTTGTTTCTATCACGACTGCGCCTGTTTCTTAGCGGTACGGTTTGCCACTCACCATTTGCAGTAATAGCGGATTGAGTGGTCGGCACGATGTTGTTGACTTCAGCTGGATTATCGGATTGAGGTTGCGGTAAAATGTTGTTATCAACAGCAGAAATAGCAGAGTTATCCGACGTAGATGAACGAGTGCAATCGGCTGGAGAAAGCACAAGCGAAGGTATAATGGGTGTAACAGCACCATCAGTAGACTTACGGGGAGGAGGGACAAAAGAGGGGGAACCCGAACCACTAGGTAGCGGCGAAAAAGAAAAGAGATCGGTTTCAGTAGAGGAACCTTTGTTGGTAGTGGGTGAAGGACCGGAGCTAACAACAGCAGTTTTTAGGGGATTAATTTCCGCTGCCAAGTTATTAATTATTTTCTTATTCTTTTTGGCACTGCCTTTGTTCTTTACCTTAACCTTTTCTTTTGCTTTCTCTTTTACATCAGCTTTGCTAGTGTTTGTGGATTCACTTTCATTCGATTTTACAATGATGTTCTTGAGATCGCTGATTTGAGAGGCTAAATCTTTGAATCTAATTTCAAAAGCAGTCATGATTGCCTCGAGATCAAGCTTCTGAGAGTCGACGGCCGAATCTAGCACCCTCGAAACTTTATCCAGACCATTAACACAGTCAGGGCAGAAATAACGAACATTGGTATTTAATTTCAAAAATTTAATATCCATTTCCGCCATTGGGCCTACACAACAGGATCGATGGTGCCGTTTTTTGCAAAGACCACTACATGGCACCATTAGAGATTCAGATCTCCGAAAATTTTTATCACACTTTCCACAGTAGTCATCCATGATAAAAATTAATAAAAAGCAGGCAATCAAAATATGTAGTTGAAAAGGGTTATTCTGGAACTTAGCACACCTAAGCCAACGATTTCACGGTCGACAAACCGTGAACACAGGCCGAAACGGCGCGGAAAGCAGTAAACACAAGCAGAGTGATTTATAAAAAGGAAAGTACTTTATTATTAAGAATTGCACTACTTTTCACTTATTTCTTCTGAAAAATTTATAAGTATTGTGTAAGGGCGGTAGCATGACTTGAAAAATTAAAAACATTGTCAAGCTTCTGGCAGAGCAAGGCATGGTCGACAGAATCAAAAGCCTTCGAGTGGTCAATTTTCATCAACTCGCTCACCAATGTCCTCTATTACAGATAATAGTGCTGTCGTGCAACTTCTCTTACATCTAAAACCAGACTGACTTTCAGTTAGGAGCTTGTTGTCCTGCACATATGTACTAATCTGCCAGTGTATGATTCGTTCGACTACCTTTGATAGAAACGGTAGAATGGCGATGGGCCTATACTCGTTGTTCGGCTTTCGGATAGGGATGACTTTGGCGGCTTTTCAGCATGACGGGAAAACGCAGATCGTCAGGATCGAGTTGACTACGTACATATGTTATAAAGGGAAGTATTTTAGGGAGGATATTTTTTTTTTCAAATTTAGCACAATGCCGGATATAATCTGGCAACCTTGATGTGTGTGAAAACAATTTTTGCGCGGTCCGCTTAAATATTTTGATTTAAATTAGTTTGCTGAGACGTTCTGTTGTTGTTATTGTTAACAATGCATTGCCCTGTCTAGAGTGTATGATCATTCCGAAGATTTCCATCAAGCTCTTCTAAGGGGAGTCCAAGGAAACGTGCAGTTTCAACAGGGTTTGTCCAGAGGGACAGAGGGGTTAGAAGAGTAGGTTCAGATGAACAATTGAAGAGATGTAGAGTATCATGGCGGGTCCTACCACATGCAGGGCATGTATTTAAGATTGTATCATTAAGTCTGGATAAGTAGGAGTTTAACCTTACACTATATCCAGACCTAAGCTGTGCCAAGGTCACTCTTGTCTCCCTTGGTAAGGTGCGTTCTTCTTCAGCAATATCCGGTGGATGACTGTTCAGAACGGGATTCACAGGTAGAGATCCGACAAAAGTGTCTACCGACTCGGTGTGGATGTCGGTTAGGGCCCGCTTATGATTCTGCAGATCAAACGGCAAGGTAATATGATGCCGGATCTCATCATAATGCTTACGAGATGTCTCCTTATGTCTCTCGGGGGCGGATCTATGTCCAAAAGATGACGGTTTGGATGTGCCGGCTTGTGGCAGTTCAGAAGGAATTGCCTGCTCAGCATTTCCGCATGCTCTTTTACATTGAGCAGTTTTGCCTCCTGATGGAGGTGAGACTCGGAAGACATGAGGAGACTTCCCGTAGCAGTTCTGATGGCAGTATTTTGGCAGACTTGTAACTTCGTCCAGTTGGTGTTATGTACATTAGGCGACCATATGGGTGCAGCATAGTCAAAGACTGGTCGGCAAATGGCCTTATATGTAGTCAGCAACGTTTCTTTATCTTTTCCCCAAGTACCATTGCAGACACATGACCAGCAAATGAGAAAGTATTATCCAGTGTCATCCCTAATAACTTTGGGTGGCTGACAGTTGGTAGCTTAGTGCCATCAACGAAAATGTCTAATTCATTTCTCACCTGGTGCGTCCATGTCGTAAAAAGCGTCGCCGTTGATTTTGTCGGAGATATTGTCAGATCTCGCTCAGTGAAAAACCTGGAAAGGTCGCAGAGGTAACCATTGATTCTCGTACAGAGTTCATCAGTATAGGGGCCCTTCCCCGTCGCCATTATTGTACAGTCGTTGGCATATGAAACGACGGAGACGCCCTCAGGTGGTGGGGCCATCTTCGATAGATAGAAATTAAACAGTGTCGGGGATAGGACACCACCCTGTGGCACCCCCTGTCTAATACGTATGGGTTTTGATGTTGCGTTTCTAAAGTTAACCGACGCCTGCCGTCCATTCAAATAATTAGCGGTCCATCTCTTTAAACCATCAGGTATCTGTGTCTCAAACAGATCTTGTATGAGAGTGGCATGGTTGACTGTGTCAAAAGCTTTCGACAGGTCAAGTGCCACTAACACAGTCCTGTGATTTGGTTGGTTTTGATTTAGGCCGCTATTTATTTGAGTTGTAATGGCATTGAGTGCGGTGGTGGTGCTGTGCAACTTACGGAAGCCATGTTGATGACTAGCCAGGTGCAGATTTGCAGTATAATACGGGAGCAAAATGGACTCTAGCGTCTTCACTACCGGTGACAAAAGTGATATAGGACGATATGAATCGCCTATGTTTGCCGGTTTTCTAGGTTTTAGTAATGGAACCACTCTCGCCTTTTTCCATATTTCAGGAATGACGAAAGTGTTCAGTGAAAGACTGAATAGAGCCGCTAAGTATTTGTGTCCCTCCTGGCCTAGATGTTTCAGCATCTTCATGGCAATGCCGTCGGGGCCGATGGATTTTGAGGGCTTAGCCTGTCTGATGGCTTCCTTGACCTCTGAGGCAGTGATGACAATGGGCGTATTTTGGTTTTTATATTTACGCGCCTGTCGCATGGTTCTACGTTTAGCTCTTTCGGGCGGGGAATGTAGTACAAATTGTCTACAGAAGGAGTTCGCACATCCCCTAGGGTCCTTTTTCACCCTATCACCAAAAGTAATATCTACTTTATCCTTGTGTTGCGTTGGATTAGATAGAGCTTTGACCGTAGTCCATAATTTGCCAACACCATCAGAGAGGTTGCATTGCTCTAGGTGTTGTTTCCATTTGGCCAGTTTATGTTTATCGACCAACCTACGAATTTCCGCGTTGAGATCCTTTATACGGGGGTCTGCGGGATTGAGACTTCGCACTTCATCTCTTTCTCAAGCCATGGCCGCTGCCTCCGCGGGGAAATTTGGTCTTATTTGAGATATTCGACCCGCAGGAATGAAGCGTTTAGAGGCCGAGTCAATGATGTTGCGGAAGTCTCGTTCGCCTTTTCGTACGTCCGTAGGAATGGATAGAGCAGCCAAGGATTCGTCCGTATATGTCTGAAAACTGTCCCAGTCCGCCTTGGTAAAGTTAATATATGTACCATGCTCCGGTGTAATAAAGTCCGTCGAACGTTCGATGGTAATGACTATTGGGAGATGGTCAGACGCCAACGTGAGTATGGGTCGCCAATTGGTGTTGTTCAATAGTCCTGCACTTACGATAGAAATATCTGGCGAACTATAGCAGTTACCCGATACTCTCGTTGGGGCGTCTCCGTTCAATGTACAGAAAGCCGTATCATCTATTTGTTCTGCAAGTACACACCCCCTATTGTCTGCTGGCGAGTTTGAGTGCCACATGTCGTGGTGCGCATTGAAGTCGCCCAGGATCACGCGGTTATCTCCTCGTAATAGCAGGCTAATGTCGGGGTGATAACCGGTGGGGCGACTTGAGACAGGGGGTATGTAGATATTAATGATTTGCAGATCGACATCTCCTGTACGGATGGTAATACCTTGGCTTTCTAAGATATCATCCGTTCCTTCGATGTCGGTATCAAATAGATGATACTGTACAGAGTTGTGCGTTATGAACGCTAGACCACCTCCCAGACCTCCTGTTACTCTATGACGGTCTTTCCGGTGGATGTTATATCCGCCATAGGTAATGAGGTCCGACCTAGGACTGAGCTTGGTTTCTTGGACTGCGGCAAGTTTTATGTCATATTGCGTCATCAAATTAGTTATCTCTGCGATCTTACCAGTTAATCCGTTACAGTTGTGCTGTAAGATTTGGAAGTTCGCCGGTGGGGTCGATGTCGAGTTAACCATAGGCGTGAGAGACGGATGTGTTCGCCCAGATGTTGGTAGGCTAAGACCAAGGCTGTGCCTCAGCCTAGTTAGCTGTGGACCCGGTGTAACCGGGTTGGCTGGCGTCGTAGGTTGAGGTGTGTTACAGCATGGTGCGATGAACGCATCCATCCAGAGGTTCCTGTTAGCGAGCCCAGAGCATAGATGTACGTGGCATTGGCCTAAGCAGTTATTGCATTTGACCGATGACGCGAGCGTGTATAATCTTTGCCGACAAACAGTACACGTAGAGACAGGTGCGAGAAGATGTTGATCCTGACTCACGTGAGAAATTAAACGGGAGGGGGGGTGTGATATAGAAACAGAGAGAGACTGGTGCTCGGAATTGCTCATGTCTAAACTGCTCCTGTGGGAGCGAGAGTGTTGAGCTGCTGCGCGTGATGTTGACGCCATAAGACACGAGCAACAGTCTGGAGTTTGTGTGGCGGGTATAGCAGAAGTGCTGCTAGTCGTTAAGACATTATTATTATACTATTAGTATTGCTACTAGAAAGTGGCGGTAGGGGTGCGCTTGAACGGCGCTTACCGCGGGACGCCCGAGGGCGCAAACAACAAGGGGCCACGAAAGTACTAAAGAAAGTACGGGGTCTGTGGATGTTAAGGTTAAGCCCTGAACATCCAGATTTATGGAGCCATCTCTTACACGAGAAGCATTGCACAGAATGCGACCGTTTAATATATATCTTTTTGCAACAGACACTGCATATCCATTCTTTTGGTCCGGGGTTCGGCTCAACGCCCGCCCGTAACAATAGAATATCTTGCAGCCCTGCTGCAAGGGGGGAGGATGATAGTTTCGGAATGGGACAAAACATACTAAACAGGGTTACATTGAAAGTGACAGTCCTTGGCCGAGGTAAAACCCCGGGTGGTTCCACTGCGCAGAGATCCATGGCGATGTCCTGGGTTTTCTGCTCTGAGAAGTGACTGTACATAGGGACGATCTGTTGTGATCTCTACTTCTTTGCGTTGAACAAAGTAGCTTATATACGTGACACCTAAAATCTTGTGCTCCGCCAATCTCAAATATTATTTGTGAGGAAGTCTGCCAACTGGTGCACCTGCAATTGTTTGCTTGTCGCTTTTTCGCATTTACCACAACACCACACATACATACATACATATAGACTTTACTGAACGCGGCGCCATCTACCATCTGTTCGCACTACTACAAATCTATTCATTTATTTTCGTGCTGCCACTCCGTTATTTTCGAGTACTCACCTGAGGTATTTTTAATCATATCGAAAACATGTCTGTAAACACGAAAAGCGTCGTTGTGAGGATGAAATCGAGTTTGGAGGTGAAAGTGCAACCAGATCCCCACGTTTCAGTGACTCATCACCTATTCTAATTCGCACCTTGGATGCTCGTTTTGTCAAATACACGGACTTGTTGTGCAAGCAAATTATGGACTCTGAGAGGAGACACATTGCCTTTGTGTGCAAGAAATTGGAGGATAAATTTGCGGGGTTGAAGCAAGAGTTGCTGCAGGATCTGAGCGTGTTGAGCGAAAGAGTCACCCGTCTTGAAAATGCGCTTGACGATATTGGGCGCCTAAAAGGTGATATAGCCACCCTGAAACAAAACCTGCTAAAGCAAGAAGACCAAAATGGAGAGTCAAATTGCTTCATGCGAGGTCAATGTCACCGGTATTCCTTTTCAGGAAGGAGAGGACCTACAAAACATTTTTAACTCCCTACGTTCGACTGTGAACATACGGCCACCGGCCCTAAAGGGCATCTTTCGGCCACTTAAGCTGCACGACAGAGCGTTAGATCCGGCTGTGATATTTAAGTACTTTTCACCAGCACACCGAAATTACCTAATTAAATCCATTGCGAAGTTCAGGCGCCATAAAAATAATAATGATAAATGTTTAAAATTAGTACATGTGGGCATCTGAAGCACCAATTTTTGTAAACGCATCGCTCACAAAATCCAATTACAATATATTTAAAGCAGCAATTCGCCTTAAGAAAAGGAAAAACGTTTTTTCGGCTTTCACTATAAGGGGCGTCGTTCACATAAAACGAAAAGCCAACGATAGCCCAATAAAAGTGCCTAGCTTGCAGTATCTCCAAGATATGCTTGAAAGTGATCCTGGAAGCGGAAATCCATTTCGTGACGGCGGCGCTGCTTAATTATATTTTTAATCATGTCCCATGTTATTGTCCTATTCTACCTATTTCTTCTCTCTTTTTATCTCTACTCTTATTTCTACTGTAATGTCTACTAAGTTTTCAATAGTTAAGTGCAGTGCGGCGCAATTACTTTATCTTAATGATGGTTCTAAATAACACATGGTCAAACTCCGAAGACAACTTACGTACGCTGTTGCGCATTGTATGGGAGCGAGCTAAAGGACTTAAAATTATTCACATCAATGCACAAAGCTTATACAAAAAACTCGACGAATTGAAATACTTGTGCGAAGGTTCGGATATTGATTTAATATGTATATCCGAAACCTGGTTCACGTCACACCATACTAATGACCTGGTGAATTTAAATGGATATCAACTCTTTAGGGCTGATAGAAGTGGTCACGGTGGTGGTGTTGCTATATATGTTCATTGTGGTTTGTCTTGTAAACTGGGTTGTAGTTCTAATCCTGGTGATTCTGTCGAATATGTGTTCGTTGAGGTGTTTTCCGAAGATAACAATAAGTTCCTTATCGGCTGTGTGTACCGACCCAATCGCCAAATAAACTTCAGCGGTTTCATTGACTTCCTACAACTTCTACTCATAAGTTATAATAATATTACAATCGCCGGACGTTTTAACTGCAACCTACTCGCGGATTCCCATTAAAGTTAAGTATGGAATCTCTAGGGCTTTTTCCAACCAACTCCACACTGCCAACTCACTTCACAAACTCTAGTTCGTCTTTACTTGATTTATTCTTCGTAAATGATCTTCAGAAATTTCTCCACTATAGCCAAATGTCTGCTTCCTGCTTCTCAAAACACGCTCTTATATTTTTAATTTATGATTTTCAAACTTCATGTGAATCAAATTCGTTTAATTATCGTGATTTTAGGAACATAGACTACAGTTCCCTTGCTGCTGAAGTGGAGTCAGTCGATGGGGTGCAATTCGCACGTTCACATCGGTTGATGAACAGACACTGTTCCTCCAAAGTAATATAAATTGGCTTTTTAATAACCATGTTCCTGTAAAACTCAAATCAGCTAGGCACAAAACTTGTCCTTGGTTCAATGCCAACCTCAGTCACATAATCCACCTACGTAACTCTGCTTACTCCCGCTGGAAACGTTACAAAACTGAGAAAACTAAAACCTGCTTCAAAGCCACTCGGCTCGCTGTCAACAAAGCCACTAGGTTGGCTAAGGAAAATTACTACAAAGATAAGTTTAGTACCGCGTTGAATTCGAAGGAAACATGGAAAAATATCAAGGAAATTGGGATAGGTAAATCCAGGGAAGTGTCATCTGTTCTCCCTGATGTCGACGTAAACGACATAACAGGCCCATCGCCATTCTACCATTTCTATCTAAGGTAGTCGAACGAATCATACACTGGCAGATTAGTACATATGTGCAGGACAACGAGGTCCTGACTGAAAGTCAGTCTGGTTTTAGATGTAAGAGAAGTTGCACGACAGCACTATTATCTGTAATAGAGGACATCCGTGAGCGAGTTGATGAAAATTGGACTGCGTTTTTAACAATTCTTGACCACTCGAAGGCTTTTGATTCTGTCGACCATGCCTTGCTCTGTCAGAAGCTTGAAAATGTTTTTAATTTTTCAAGTCATGCTACCGCCCTTATCAGGTCTTACTTTGGTGACAGAACTCAGGCCGTAAGTATCGGTAGTATACGGTCTGACTTTTTAAATGTCTCACGAGGTGTGCCACAAGGCTCAATCCTTGGGCCTTTGTTATTTGCTCTTTATATTAACGACTTGCCAGATGTTCTACAGTATTGTAACGTTCACATCTATGCTGACGATGTACAATTATACACGTGTTGTCCTTGTGATCGTGTCAGTTCGTGTATTGCTAATTTGAATTACGATTTGAAACAAATTGGTTTGTGGGCTTCTATGAATGGTTTATGTCTCAACCCGAAGAAGTCTAAATGTATTGTTATTCGTAGAAAGTTGCTAGATACAGAGGGCTTAGATAAAGTTACATTCGAAAATTCAGTGATTCATTACGTTGACACAGCTAAAAACCTAGGTATAGTTTTTAATAAAACATTGACATGGAAAGATCACATTTTTCGCACAGTAGGAAAAGTATATGGCATGCTTCGTACACTATGGTTAACACAGTACTTTACCCCACTTAGCGAAAGCGTACTTAATACCTACGCTCCTATAAAGTTGTGAAATTTTTTCAAGTTGTGATTATGTAAGCAAGATGAAATTAAATGTTGTCTATAACAAAATTGCTAGATATGTATTTGGCCTAAAAAGGTTTGACCACGTCTCATACTACGTCAAAAAGTTGCTAAACATTTCTTTTGACGATTTACTAAAAGTGAGAACACTAGCTACTCTTCACAAAATCATATATAGGAAGGAACCTCTTTACCTTTATAGTCGGCTCCGTTTTCTCCAGTCGTCTAGGTCAGTGCTTCTCACTCACATCAAATATCGGATGCTACTGTCCGAGCGACAATTCTTCTTGATCAGCCCCGCCATGCCTGTAGCTTCAGTTTTTGATTCGGTATAAATTGAAAGGCCGGAACTGGCCTGATTACTTGAGAGCAGTTCAGCTTTATCATGATCTGTTGCACAAGGATAAAGTAGATATTACTTTCGGTGACAGGGTGAAGAAGGACCATAGGGGATGTGCGAACTCCTTCTGTAGACAATTTGTACTACATTCCCCGCCCGAAAGAGCTAAACGTAGAACCATGCGACAGGCGCGTAAATATAAAAACCAAAATTCGCCCATTGTCATCACTGCCTCAGAGGTCAAGGAAGCCATCAGACAGGCTAAGCCCTCAAAATCCATCGGCCCCGACGGCATTGCCATGAAGATGCTGAAACATCTAGGCCAGGAGGGACACAAATACTTAGCGGCTCTATTCAGTCTTTCACTGAACACTTTCGTCATTCCTGAAATATGGAAAAAGGCGAGAGTGGTTCCATTACTAAAACCTAGAAACCCGGCAAACATAGGCGATTCATATCGCCCTATATCACTTTTGTCACCGGTAGTGAAGACGCTAGAGTCCATTTTGCTCCCGTATTATACTGCAAATCTGCACCTGGCTAGTCATCAACATGGCTTCCGTAAGCTGCACAGCACCACCACCGCACTCAATGCCATTACAACGCAAATAAATAGCGGCCTAAATCAAAACCAACCAAATCACAGGACTGTGTTAGTGGCACTTGACCTGTCGAAAGCTTTTGACACAGTCAACCATGCCACTCTCATACAAGATCTGTTTGAGACACAGATACCTGATGGTTTAAAGAGATGGACCGCTAATTATTTGAATGGACGGCAGGCGTCGGTTAACTTTAGAAACGCAACATCAAAACCCATACGTATTAGACAGGGGGTGCCACAGGGTGGTGTCCTATCCCCGACACTGTTTAATTTCTATCTATCGAAGATGGCCCCACCACCAGAGGGCGTCTCCGTCGTTTCATATGCCGACGACTGTACAATAATGGCGACGGGGAAGGGCCCCTATACTGATGAACTCTGTACGAGAATCAATGGTTACCTCTGCGACCTTTCCAGGTTTTTCACAGAACGAGATTTGACAATATCTCCGACAAAATCAACGGCGACGATTTTTACGACATGGACGCACCAGGTGAGAAAAGAATTAGACATTTTCGTTGATGGCACTAAGCTACCAACTGTCAGCCACCCAAAGTTATTAGGGATGACACTGGATAATACTTTCTCATTTGCTGGTCATGTGTCTGCAATGGTCTCAAAGGTACGTGGTCGCAACAAGATCCTCAAGTCACTTGCCGGCAGTACTTGGGGAAAAGACAAAGAAACGTTGCTGACTACATATAAGGCCATTGGCCGACCAGTCTTTGACTATGCTGCACCCATATGGCCGCCTAATGTACATAACACCAACTGGACGAAGTTACAAGTCTGCCAAAATACTGCCATCAGAACTGCTACGGGATGTCTCCTCATGTCTTCCGAGTCTCACCTCCATCAGGAGGCAAAACTGCTCAATGTAAAAGAACATGCGGAAATGCTGAGCAGGCAATTCCTTCTGAACTGCCACAAGCCAGCACATCCAAATCGTCATCTTTTGGACATAGATCCGCCCCCGAGAGACATAAGGAGACATCTCCGTAAGCATTATGATGAGATCCGGCATCATATTACCTTGCCGTTTGATCTGCAGAATCATAAGCGGGCTCTAACCGACATCCACACCGAGTCGGTAGACACTTTTGTCGGATCTCTACCTGTGAATCCCGTTCTGACCAGTCCTCCACCGGATATTGCTGAAGAAGAACGCACCTTACCAAGGGAGACAAGAGTGACCTTGGCACAGCTTAGGTCTGGATATAGTGTAAGGTTAAACTCCTACTTATCCAGACTTATGATACAATCTTAAATACATGCCCTGCATGTGGTAGGACCCCCCATGATACTCTACATCTCTTCAATTGTTCATCTGAACCTACTCTTCTAACCCCTCTGTCCCTCTGGACAAGCCCTGTTGAAACTGCACGTTTCCTTGGACTCCCCTTAGAAGAGCTTGATGAAGATCTTCGGAATGATCATACACTCTAGACAGGGCAATGCATTGTTAACAACAACAACAACATGATCTGTTGTATAAGTTTTTTCCTTCGTTTGGTCCATTAAATTCCCACGAGTGCAGGGGAAAGTAGGTCAGCTGGGACATAGCCCCCCATATCCCAGTAATACTGATTACAACCAGAGGGCGGCAGGTATCTGGAGGCCACCGTTATAAGACACATTAACGTAGTGCCATTCATCCCATGAGCACGGTACGGATCACACTCGGGATTACGGGTTTTATTGAGTTGTGAGATCAGGCCTTTCGGTTGATACCGAATCAAAAGTTGAAACCGCAGGCATGGTGGGGCTGAATAGGCCCTCCCCCCCATGATACTGAAAATGTTGGAAAACGTAAGCACTTGAATGGTACCGCTCGTAAGCGTCTTAAGAAACTCCTGGCTAAGGGTGTCAGATACGAAACCGCTTTAGAAATTGCCAAACAGCCCCAAGGGCCGGCTCAAAGGAAGGCTTCCAATAAAAGGGGGCGATCCAATAGTACGACCCCACCAAATTTCCAAAAGAGGACAAGCCAGATGCCTCCTCTTGGAGAGGCAGCCAGTGCCTTAGTAACCATGGCTCATCCTGACGGTGTGTCATCGGGATCTTTTAGAGATGCCCTGATACTATTAAGCTGGGCATAATCCCACAGGATTATCCTAGTACCATCTGGTCTTCTGAACAACTGAAGATCATAAGGAGGGCCATTTTTAATGAAGTGTTTAAACTTGGCACTATTAGTCCCCGCTTCACGGGCTGCGCGATTCGCCAAGGATGGCTTTCAATTGTCTGCGATTATTCTAATACTGCAGAGTGGTTAAAAGACATCGTCCCAAAACTAGTTCCTTGGAAACTGAAGGTAGTCTCGGATGCGGAAGTACCCCGTCGCATTATCTTTGTCGGGTATTTTAAAGAGTACGATTGCCCCTAAAACGAGCATATCCTCAGAGTTAATTATGTTCAAAACCCGGCCCTAGACACCAGATACTGGAGAATCCTCAATCGGACAAGTAGGGCCACAGTGGCGGAAATTGCAATAGCTGTAGATCCGGTTTCAGCTGAAACAATCCGTCACCATAATAATACAACCAGTTTGGCGTACGCCAAAGTGAAACTTCGGCTTAAAACCAAACCGTCTCTGCCCCGGGTAGCTGATGAAGCCAGCGGAAATGATGAAAATGTTGCGGTAGAAAAGAAGGCTGTAGAACAAAATCGGCTGAAGGCTTGGAGGATGTACAAACTAAGATTCAGCTGGAGTCCACAGCAGAAGCTACGATTATCGAGACTCCACCGCCCTCTCAAAGTCGGCAAATAAATCAATTACGTAGCGAGAACGCTAGACCAGGGGTTGACAAAAAAACGGGCCAAAGTCAGGCATATAATGGGGATGCTTTGCTCAGCGGCAACCTCAAGTCAGCGGATAGGGACCGCAAAAAATCTTTATAATGTCAGCCCTCCCAGCAAACTCTCACAGTTCGAGGCGTCTAAAATGCCTCCAGGTGAACCTTCACCATGCCAAGGCAGCTTCGGATGTTCTTAGCAGAAGATTCAGCAGAGAAGGTCTGGGAGTGGCCTTCTTTCAAGAACCGTGGATTTTACATGGTTCTGTTAAGAGCGTTTCTTTTTCAAGCGATCCAAATTTTGTAAAAAATCAACCGTCATGCTACGGATTTTATTCAAATTCGGCTTACACGTAGGGACTATAAATTGATTTGACACGTATTTTTTGTTTTGCCAATTTTTCGATATTCTTCGGAGATATGATCTGTCAAAGTTTGGAATTTTTCCTAAACTAATGAAAACATGTACCTACTCAATCTGTCATATCTCGGCTTGTACTAAAGCTACAAACTTCAACTTGAGCTCCTTTGAAAGCTAATGAATCAGGCTTTGCGTTCCTTAATAAATTTTTTGCATTTTGCAATTTTTTAATTTTTATTATAACAATTGCATTTTTAACATTGCAACTGCACAGTCTTACCCACAACATTTTTAGTTCTAAATACCAGCATTCGATTACTTATTAAATTCTCTACAAAAACAATATATTTCAAAAATGGGGTCTTCATACGGACTTTTACTAAAATACATATTTACAAGACTAACTCTATATTTTTGTATGAAAAAAATAAAAAAAATTAAATCAAACAAGTTTTTTTTTTGTATTGGGGCAATCCATATGAAAACATCTAATGCAAAAAGCTGGCTAGTCTCGGATTTCGCTCAAACTTTGAGGGACACTTCTTTAGGGTCCTAAAGGAACATATTGACACACATTTATTTTTTATAACCATCTTTACATTCGATATAGCGTTTTAAAGGGAAAAGATAGTAGTTTGTTTAAATATAAGTATTAAATTAAAGCGAGTACCTGGTATTAAAAACCCGGTACTGAAAATACGTATTTTTTGATCGATTTTCGTCAACTTAACCGGCTCTGGCGTCTTTACTGTTTTAAGTAGCCACTCAATATTTGTCAGAAATTAAGGGTACATTTCCTAGAAGAAATTAACCCATCCATCGGCCAAAAAACCCCACTCCTTATAGATAAATTATTATCTCGAAATTTGTAAATTTTCAAAAATCATGGTTTTCAGGCTCGAAAACGGACATGTTTATCAAGAGATAAAAATACGAATTGCTCATGGACTTCAGTCCTGATCTTTAGCTTCAAACACCTCAACATTTCGTTTTGTTATTTTCATACTAAGGGTCTCTGCTGATGGATCTCCTAAACCAATATAAATTTTTTTTCAAAGTAAATTTTTGTATCATTTTTGGAACTTTTTTCAAACACCCATTACATAGTCTTAAAGTTAAAGCGTACAACTTTCCAACAAAAAAAAAACGCGTGAAATTATCATAACTCTTGAACTAGTTACAAAAATTTGAAAATAACTTATATAAATTTTGTACTATTTCAAGGAACAGATTCATATAATGCCGCAATTAATTTTTAAATATATGTAAATAGTTTAGTAGTTATGATAATTGCACGCGGTTTTTTATTGAAAAGTTAGAAGCTTCAGCTTTCAGACTATGTAAAAGTTGCTTGAAAAAAGTCTCAAAAATTATAGGAAAATTTACTTTGAAAAAAAATATATATTGGTTTAGGAGATCCATCAGCAGAAACCCTTAGTATGAAAATAACAAAACGAAATGTTGAGGTATTTGGAGCTAAAGGTCAGGACTGAAGTCCATGAGAAATTCGTATTTTTATTTCTTGATAAACATGTCCGTTTTCGAGCCTGAAAACCATGATTTTTGAAAATTTACAAATTTCGAGATAATATCATATCTATAAGGAGTGGGTTTTTTTGGCCGATGGATGGGTTAATTTCTTCTTGGAAATGTACTCTTAATTTCTGACAAAGATTGAGTGGCTACTTAAAACAGTAAGGACGCCAGAGCCGGCTAAAGTTGACGAAAATCGATAAAAAAAATACGTATTTTCAGTACCCGGTTTTTAATACCAGGTACTCGCTATATCTCTATCTCTACATATTATAAAACAAAGTCACTTTTTCTGTCTGTTTTTTTCCCTTGAATGCTTAAATCTTGAAAACTAAGCAACGGATTTTTATTCGTTTTTTTTTAATAAATAGATTGGTTGAAGAGGAAGGTTTATGTCATTATAACGTGAAGAAATATATAAAGGGGGCGTGGCAATCGGACAAAATGTGGTAAAAAACCATACATTTTTTGTTTACACAGCCATAAATCCTAAACGAATCCACCGATTAAAATGAAACTTACTTGAAGTTAAACTTTGAAATATTTACTTTCGTTCTGCATCAAAAAAAAAGGTGTTTCATATCTTATCTAACCAAAATTGTTTAAACAAAAACAGCACTTTTTCCAAAAAAGCTGTTTGGTTGTTTGTTCGCTGTTAAACGAATGAGCCATTAGAACTTGACAGCGAATAAACACACAAACAGCTTTATGAATGAGGTGGGGTGAGATCGTATGGTGAAAGAACGCTGTTTGTGTGTTTGTTCGCTGTCAACCGATTATGCGGGAATCTCACCCCACCTCATTCATGTTGAATTAGATCGTATGGTGAAAGAACTCGATACGTATGTATGTAAGTACATATGTACGAAACTCTCGCATAATTAAATTTCGGACGTATGTATGTATGAATGTATTTTCAATTCATGGCCTTATTGCCGTACTGAATTCCATGTAATTTACATTTTTCCGTGCGAAGCCGGAGCGGGTTGCTAGTGATTTAATATTTATATTTAAACAAACTACTATCTTTTCCCTTTAAAACGCTATATCGAATGTAAAGATATCTCTAATGTAAACATTTTTACAGCTAAAATAGGGTAGGCCTGAAAATGACGTTTTTCAAACTTTGAATCTTGACCAGTCCGAAACCAGTGGTTATAAAAAATAAATGTGTGTCAATATGTTCCTTTAGGACCCTAAAGAAGTGTCCCTCAAAGTTTGAGCGAAATCCGAGACTAGTCAGCTTTTTGAATTAGACGTTTTCATATGAATTGTCCCAATACAAAAAAAAACTTGTTTGATTTAATTTTTTTTATTTTTTTAATACAAAAATATAGAGTTAGTCTTGTAAATATGTATTTTAGTAAAAGTCCGTATGAAGACTCCATTTTTGAAATATATTGATTTTGTAGAGAATTTAATAAGCAATCGAATGCTGGTATTTAGAACTAAAAATGTTGTGGGTAACACTGTGCAGTTGCAATGTTAAAAATACAATTGTTATAATAAAAATAAATAAATTGCAAAATGCAAAAAATTTATTAAGGAACGTAAAGCCTGATTCATTAGCTTTCAAATGAGCTCAAGTTGAAGTTTTGTCGCATTAGTACAAGCCGAGATACGACAGATTGAGTAGGTTTTTTACATTAGTTTAAGAAAAATTCCAAACTTTGACAGATCATATCTCCGAAGAATATCGAAAAATTGGCAAAACAAAAAATACGTGTCAAATCAATTTATAGTTCCTACGTGTAAGCCGAATTTGAATAAAATGCGTAGCATGACGGTTGAAACTTGGATCACTTGAAAAATAAACGCTCAAAAGGTTTAAGCAGCACTGATGGTAAATTAATATATGCCACCGGTTCCCGTTCCAGGGCGGCGATGCTTCTAAACAAGAAACTGTCGTTTATCCCGCTCCTACAGTTTATGACGACTGATTTGGTTGCAGTTTTGGCAAAAATTCCAACCCCAAAAGGTGAAAAAGAGGCCATTTTGGCATCAGCTTACTTTCCCGGTGAGGAGGAAACAGCCCCTACTGCTGAATCCAAATCCCTCATTGAGTATTGTCAACCGAAGGGTATCCATTGGGTCCTCTGCTGTGACGCAAACTCCCACCATACACCAGCACCTCCTGGAGTTTATTAGTAGTCATAACATCAATGTCATAAATCGTGGTAATGAACCGACTTTTGTTAATACTATTAGAGGGGAGGTTCTTGACCTTACTCTATGTAGCCAAAACATGTCCTTCGCTGTCACAAATTGGCTCGTCTCGGGGGAGGAATCAATGTCGGACCACAAACAAATTGGGTTCGACATGGGTCACTTCTCTGATCATGAGTCAGTTTTCAGAAATCCAAGGAAGACGAAATAGGAACTATTTCGCTTCATCATGGAAGACAGCGGCAATTGCTTACAAAAACCGATAACTACGGTGCGTGAAATTGAGGCAGAAGCTGAACAATTTCAATCAGATATTATAAAGGCTTTTAATGAGAGTTGTCCCCAGGCTAAAAAACGTGTACAACGGGATGTGCCTTGGTGGAACAAAATCTTGCACAATTAAAATGTCGAGCAAGAAGACACAGGAGACTGGGTATCCTATAAAAATGCCCTAACCTCCTACAATAAAGAACTTAGGAAGTCTAAGAAAACATTAAAGATCTTCCTACGGCAATGCGGTTCCAAAAGGCCCTTGCGAGAGGCCATAGCAACGTCATTGGAAAGGAATTAACTATACAGCCCCAGTCCTATCAAATTTATATAGATCATCCCTGCTGCTAGGATATGTTCCTAACAGGTGGACAGAGGTTAAGGTTGTTTTTATACCGAAACCAGGGAAACCGGAAAATCTGCCATCGTCATATCGACCAATAAATCTCAGTTTCTTTCTCCTAAAAGGAATGGAGAAAATTTTGGATCAGCACATTAGAGAAGAGAACTTAAAGAAACTTCCTCTGTGTAAAACCCAATTCGCGTACCAACCCGGAAAATCTACAGACACTGCTATCCATTGCCTACGGAAAAAATTGAAAAGGCCATAGAGTCTAAAAACATAGCTATGTTAAAGCAAAGAGGATGCCCTCAAGGAGGTGTTCTTTCTCCTCTACTTTGGACCCTTGTCATAGACGAACTTCTTCACTTTGAAGGGCAATGGTTTTGGCGTTCAGGGCTATGCAGATGTCTTGGTCGTCTGCGTAACAGGAATGCATGACGAAACAATATTCGATCGCATGCAACAAGCCCTTCGCATCATTGAGAGATGGTGTGCAAGCAAAGGACTATCTATCAACCCAAACAAAACAACCTTGGTGCCTTTCACGCTGCGAAGAAATCTGTCCTTGTTAGAGCCGTCCCTAGGAGGCAGCCGCATAAGTTAGTATTAAATCCAGGCTATACAAGCGTTTTAAGAGAACAGGTGCATCTGCTGACTTTTCTAAATATTTAGTAGCGCGCTCCAACCTCCAGTTGCTGAATCAACAGTGCTATAAAGGTTATCTAGCGCGGTGTAAAACTCAATTTTTTAATAACCCGAAAAGGTTCTACAATTTTGTTAATTCAAAAAGGAAAACTACCGGATTTCCATCTTCCTTTTCCCTTTGAGCTAAGAGTGCCAACTCAGATCATATTTCTGAACTATTTGCAGAATTCTTTAAGTCGACCTATACGTCTAATAGGTTTCTGTCAAGTCCCTGTTTTGGATAAAAATACTGTTCTACAAAGTCTTCTGGCATTGAAACCTACATTTTCCCCTGGCCCGGATGGTGTTCCCAGCAGTGTGCTGAACTTCTGTGCCATACATTTATCCGACCCGATTTTTAAACTGTTCAAACTATCTCTTGAATCTGCGGAATTCCGTACAATTTGGAAGAAATCTTGGAAGGTCAAATATTGAGAACTATAGGAGCATAGCTAAGCTCTCAGGCATTCCTAAAACTTTTGAACATATAATAACACGCCAACTGCAATATCGGTGTAGTTCTTTATTATCACCGTGTCAGCATGGTTTTGTGCCCCGACGATCAACCTCAACTAACTTGCTTGAGTTCACCTCGTTTGTTATGGATGGTTTCCTGAAAGGTAACCAAAGAGATGTAGTCTACACTGATTTTAGCAAAGCATTCGACTCTGTGAACCATGATCTTTTAATTCATAAACTTGACTTATTGGGTTTTCCCAATCAGTTGTTAATATGGCTTACTAACTATTTTACAAGCAGAACTCAACAGGTTTTGTTTAAAAATACTTTGGTTTCCTGAAAGGTAACCAAAGAGATGTAGTCTACACTGATTTTAGCAAAGCATTCGACTCTGTGAACCATGATCTTTTAATTCATAAACTTGACTTATTGGGTTTTCCCAATCAGTTGTTAATATGGCTTACTAACTATTTTACAAGTAGAACTCAACAGGTTTTGTTTAAAAATACTTTGTCTACATCCATTGACGTAACTTCCGGTGCCCCTCAAGGTAGTCATTTAGGTCCCTTGCTCTTTACCCTCTTTATAAATGACCTACCACCAGTAATTTCTCATTCCCGAACCGTTATGTATGCGGAAACTTTGTTTCAATATTTGCCTACTGTTCCTTCCCGTGCAGATCTCTTCCAGGCTGATTTGGAGTCATTTCACTGCTGGTGTACTTTATTAATATTGAATAGCTCGAAATGCAAGCTATTCGACTTTTCATCGAGTAAAGCCGGTTTTGATATCCAATTTACTAAATGACACTCTTTTGGAACGTATACCTGATGTAACTGATCTAGGTGTCCTTTTTGACCCTAAACTAAGTTTTAATATGCATATTTCATCTATTGCTAACAAAGCCATGGGTGTGCTTGGTTTTGTTAAAAGATAGGCTAAAGAATTTGATGATCCGTACCTCACGAAAATCCCAATACTTCGCCCAA
The DNA here is from genome assembly GCA_964058755.1 of Campiglossa producta. NCBI lineage: Eukaryota > Metazoa > Arthropoda > Insecta > Diptera > Tephritidae > Campiglossa > Campiglossa producta. The sequence continues at coordinate 35,197,286 of CAXKVI010000005.1, read as the reverse complement.
TACTAAACTATGTGCCTTTTCAATTACCCATTTGTCGTCTAAACTTTGCAAAAAACAATCCTCTGAATGTTTGGTGTTCATACTACAACGACTTATATAGATGCATCAGCTTTGAATGCTCGTCTGCCTTACTACAAAATACAGTACTTTCATATTTGCTAACTGCTGACTAATTACACGACAGTCTTGCACCCAACCAGTTTGATTGATATGCACAACTACAACAAGCCGGCAGACACCTCTAACTTTAAACTTACGCTGCGTGGAATCGCGTCCATTCCACCGGCTCCATAATTAATATCCTAAAATATCTCCGAAACCAATTGGAATATATCAATTACCTAATAAACAGTCAACTGGAAACAAAGTTTGCCAATATACTGTCTGACGCTGTTGTTTTTGGTGTACCATTCTCAGAGGGTGAAAACCTAAAGAGCATATTTAATTGTGTCTGTCATTCTATCGACTTTCTGTCACCGCAGATACGGGATATCTTCCGCACAAAGCCAAAGTCAACAAATCTCAGCAGTGCAATTATAATCAAATTTCATTGCCCTCTGGATCGCAATCGCACGTTGCAGGCTTTTCGTACATATCGCTGGCATGCTAAGGGAGCAGTCTCACTTCACAATATCGGGTTGGAGGGTGAGTTTAATATATTTGAGAGTCTCACTCAGGAGAACAGACGCTTACTACAAGCAGCAATTAAGCTTAGACGTGCGGGAAAGCTGTTGTCTGTACGTACCATTAGGGGTCTTGTGCATGTGAGAACGGAGAGAGGTGAAAATAGCACTCTAATTAAAATCGAGCGGGAAGAAGATTTATTGCAGTTTCAATAACTTGCTTTGCCTTATTTAATTTAATTTTGTTCAATTTTACTCAATTTTGTTATTTTTGCATTAGTTTGTAAAGACAGCGCAACTCAGCTTATACCTATACACACACATTCATTTAAATTCACATATATAAATATATTTTGGTTTGCTTTTTTGTTATGCCTATAGTTAGCAGCTCGGTAAGCATTGATGACTGTAGGTTGGCGCTTCTCCATGTTTTATGTAGCCGTCAAAACGGCACGAATATTGTGCATTTTAATGCTCGAAGCTTAAATACCCAAAAAATGGACCATGTCAGAAATGTGTTCGAGTTCTCGTCTATTGACATAATCTGTGTATCAGAGACATGGTTTGTGGAGGATGTCAAAGACCTGCACTTTGATATACCAAACTACCAGCTTTTACGATCTGACAGAGTTTGAAAAAGGGGGGAGGTGTTGCTGTGTATTGTAAGAAGAATTTGAGAGCAAAAAGAGTGGTTGTGCCGTCACTAAATAAGTAATACGGAGTGCTTACTCCTAGAATTTTCACATTCTTCTTGCAAAACCTTATTGGCTTGTGTCTACAATCCCCATATGCTTTGCCCAACTAGTGAATTTTTTGAATTTGTATCCACACTTATTGTTGATTATGACAACCTTATAATCTGCGGTGACTTTAACGTGAATCTGCTCCTCGATAATGCTTATCGCAAACGCTTTGCTGATGAAATTGCCAGTGTCGGTCTATCGGTGGTTAACGACTGTATTCCTACCAGATATATTAATAATTGCTCGCCGAGTCTTTTAGACTATTTTATTATTTCGGACCCCGCAATCGTTTTAAAGTTTGATCAGATGTCATTTACATCTGATCATGACCTTATTTTTTGCTGCCTTGACGTCGATCTTGGCCAACGCAATGTAAATACCGTCTCATGCAGCTCGCTAGATTACAGTAATTTAGATGGTGCTAGTCTTTTTAATGCACTCTCATGTGTAAACTGGTCTGATTGTTGGGCGATGAGGACTGTGGATGAAAAGCTTACTTTTGTCAATAGTAATATCCTAAACGCACTTAATAGTCATGTCCCGGTGCGTCGTTTTGCTGCGAAATCTTCCTGCCCGTGGTATAACCACTCTGTAAAAGCTGTTATAAAGAAAAGGAATAAGTGTAGCACTGCGTGGAGAAGAAACCGCACTGATGTGAATTGGCGGATCTTCAAAGCAAGCAGAAATGAAGCAACAGCAGTTATTAAGCGTGAAAAGTCTAAATTCTTTGCAAAAAAGCTGAATCCTTCTCTTCCAACGGGCGTCTTGTGGCGGAACATCAAACATCTCCGTGTTCATGGTAATGATAGTCAACACTGTACACTTGATCCGGAAGCGTTGAATGGTGCGTTTTCCATGTCAGCCCCCACATCGCATACATCGTTCATTCCCCCATCACCCTCTAGCAATGCTGATTTTTCTGAGCAGCCCTTTGAATTTAGCGCGGTATCCGAGTTCGACGTAGAAACGTGTATATATAAAGTACAGTCTAATGCTATCGGCGAGGACGGCATTCCAATAAAATTTATTAAAATTATTCTCCCTATAATTTTGCCCTCTCTTACCCATATAATAAACCATTCCATTACTACGTCGCGCTTTCCGGATGTGTGGAAAGTTGCCACGATACTTCCAATAGCAAAAAATAAATCTGCTTGTAGCCCTGGTGATTTTCGTCCTATAAGTATCCTACCTGCACTGTCTAAAGTTTTCGAGATGCTGATGGCAAAGCAAATTAATTCGCATATTGAGAGCTTCGATTTATTGTGTTCATGCCAATCCGGTTTCAGGGCCCGGCACAGTTGTGCGACTGCCATGATTAAAATCTTGGATGATGTACGGATCGCGTTTGATAGTAATCATTTAACTTTGCTTTGTTAATTTAGGGTCCCGTACGATATGTCGAAAAAAAAAAAATGTCGAATTTCCAAGACCGAATTTAAAAAAATTTTAAAATACCGAAGAGATTTTTGACCGAAAAAAAAATGTCGAAAAAATGCACATGACCGAAAAAGGTCGAAATTTGGATGCTTAATGTAAAAATTCGGAAATTTGGGTTTATCAACGTGTTTTATGACAGTATACAATTATTTATCACTTCCTTACCTCTTATCAAGAACTTTTCAACCATTTTCCAATACAAAACCTATTCAAATTTTCCCCTTGTTAGAGGTAACAACAGAAATATTCTCAGACGTTTTCGGGCTACAAACTGCACATGTAAAAATTACAATTGAGAATGACTTATGATTTGTTCTTATTAAAAGCTTAACACTAATCATTTGGTTATGATCATTTCGAGAAAGTTACCGTTATTTTATTGAGCTAAACTATGCTGGAGTCACCAATGGCAAAAATAAATCGATGTGTCTTTGATGCGAAGTCTATGTACATTTGTTTCGCTATATATGTACATCGATGCTTAGACTTGGCTAGTTTTCTAATACGTGTATATTTTTCTAATTACGTGCATATTTTTGAACAAGGAAAAGATGTTGGTCCAATTTACTTTTGTTTTTGGACAAGTGAGAAACCGAAATAACGTTTAAACGTTCAAAATTTCAAAATTTTTATAGAAACATCGATGTATCGATACATCAAATATTTACGTGACTATAAAAGTCGCCAAAAATCGAAATTTTTCTGACATCTTTAAACCGGAGATTCGTTTCTGAGAGGTTGTTGTTAATTATATTGAGAAGAACTTAAGGGTTTGTGCTTGTAACTTTACCGTCAGGTTTTATATTTGCTTGCAAGAGCTATTGCAAAACACTAGAAAAATAATACTCAACATTAATATATAAGATGTAGAAACAATGTAATGAATGATGTGTAAAATTCGCGCGAATTTAACACATTATTCATTACATTGTTTCTACATCTTATATATTTTTTTTCGACATTTTTTCATTCGACATTTTTTTTCGAGACATTTTTTTTTCGACCTTTTGTGTTTTCGGCAAATTTTTTTTCGACATTTTTTTTTTCGACATTTTTAGTTTCGACTTCTTTTTTTTCGACATATCGTACCAGACCCGTTAAATTAGACTTCTCAAAGGCTTTTGACTCAGTCAGTCATGAACTTCTTTGCTCTAAACTTAAACACTTCTTAGGTTTTGGTGAATATTCATTACGGCTTATGAAAAGCTATCTTAGTGGCAGGTCGCAACGTGTAAAAGTAGGTTCTAAACTCTCTGAACTAAAACCTGTGATTGCTGGCGTACCCCAAGGGTCAATTCTGGGCCCGCTACTCTTTAGCTTATTTATTAATGATATATTTTCGACTTGTGGGGTGGCAGGAGTGCATGCATACGCTGATGACATTCAAGTCTACATGTCTAGTCCTCTTGAGCGTGTAAACGAACTGTGTTCTGACTTCAATCTGGTTTTGCAATCCGTCACGACTTGGGCCTTGCATAATGGACTTTGCTTGAATTGTGATAAGTCCTTTGTCCTACCTATCTACAGAAAACCTATTTGCACGGATACTCTTCCACATCTTTACATTGAAGATAAAGCTATTAAATATGTGACTAAAATTACAAATCTTGGATATGTGATTAACTCTGGACTTACTTGTGTGGATCATGTGAATTCTATTGTTAAGAAAGTTTACTTTACACTGAGGAACCTGAGAATTTCGGCGACATACACTCCTCTTGCCATTAGAAAAAAGCTTGCCCTACAGCTAGTAATGCCAATAATAACATACTCTGAGATTGTGTATAGTGAGCTCGACTCCCGGTCAACACGGAAAATTCAGCTTGCGTTTAACCAAACAACTCGTTATGTCTATGGGTTGGACAGGTATGAGCATATATCTAGTTGGAGGACTAGTCTTCTGGGTATGGATTTGATTAATTACCTTAAATAAATTGTATATTCCTTTTTCGTATTTTACTAGAAAAAGCACCAATGTATCTTTATGAGAAAATAGTAGTTTCCAGATCATCAAGGGTTACCGACCTTATTATTCCTAGGTACAACTATCTTAACTCTACCAGGCTCTTTAAATAAATAAATGCCATTCGTTTGTGGAACACGATTCCTAACTCCATACGCAGCAGTTTAAGCAGGGGAAATTTCAAAAATGTTCTGTATTCTCATTTTCAATTACACTAAGAGCTTCTCAGAGTTTCGCTGTCTACTAATGTCCTTACGTTTTACCTGAAATTATATGTATACTTTTACTTTTAATCTTTCATTTTATTTCGATTTTCGTTTTATTACCTACAACTGTTTGTTTTTGAGATGTATAAACCTATTATTAATATGTTATATTTAATCCATAAGTGATTCTGTTAAATATGTAAAATCTACCTTTTATTGTTACTTTTACTTGTTTCCTCTATTTGTTGTGCTATAAAAGATCATAGGTCTTATTGCACTAATTTTTGTCAATAAAATTTTACTTACTTATTTACTATTGGATGCTGCGCGGAATCGCGTCCATTCCGCCAGCAAATCTCATATCTCTTCCAGGACTGCAGAAGTATGTTGCTCGGAATCGCGTCCATTCCGACAATATATACGACTATCAAGTTTGGTTCCTAACGATTTCTACTCACAACTTTAAAGCACGGCCTCTACAACTTTCCTGCTAGCTGCACATAATACTATAAATAAATGAATTTATGCTTTGCTTAATTTCTGTTAATTATACCTTTATTATATTCTATATATTTTTATTGTACATATATATGTTTTTGTTCTGTAACAATACTTGGGATATTAACAGTCGACCGCTTTGTGTTGAGCCGACTTTAAATAATTAAATAAATAAATATTAACGACTTGCCAGATGTTCTACAGTATTGTAACGTTCACCTCTATGCTGACGATGTACAATTGTACACGTGTTGTCCTTGTGATCGTGTCAGTTCGTGTATTGCTAATTTGAATTACGATTTGAAACAAATTGGTTTGTGGGCTTCTATGAATGGTTTATGTCTCAACCCGAAGAAGTCTAAATGTATTGTTATTCGTAGAAAGTTGCTAGATACTAGGGCTCTTGATTCTAATCGATTACTCGACTAGTCGATTAGTCGAGTAGTCGATTACCAACTTTTGTGCTGTTTGAAAATCGAATAGCAGATATTCGATTTCAGCTAGTCGACTAGCTGTCACTAATCGAATACTAACGATTAAATCGGGTTCCCAGTTTTTACCCGGGTTTTACCCGGGTAATAAGGCGGCAAATTTCCACTGTAATTCGCATGCAAGTTAAAGTGGTATCTGCCATTTTCGCCCATTTATTTGCTTCATTTCTTTGAAATTAAAAAAAATGTAACAGGAGCACAGAATATTTGTGTAGGTAGATATACAAAAATGAAAATTTGAAAAATTGATGTATGTTTGTATGAATGTAGATAAAAAAGTTTGAAAATTTTTTTTCATACTGCAAAACGTTGTATGTCAATATTCTTTTAGGTTTAAGTGCGCAATGTACGCATCTTTCTCTTATTCTACGTCGCCGTTTGCAAAAAGATAGTTGAAAGATTGATTCGTGGGGCAAAAAAAAGTAAAAGTACATTCAAATACACCTAATTTTCGAAAGAACTAAAAAATTACAAACATTACATAGAGCGTTTTGATGTATTACCAAAAATATACGGGAACATTAGAGTGGCAAAAAAAAGTTCCACACTTTCTATCGGAATGATTAAGCTTGAGAATTTATTTTTTTTGTAGTAAAAATGTTTCTGCCGGCAAATGAAAGATATCCAATGAAAATAAAAACAAATTTGACATGTGAGAAATTATAAGCACCTGCAACTCTAGTGTCTTGGTTTCTGTTTGAAAACTTTAGATTTGTAACAAACTTTTAAAATTGTTATTTGTTTCATGCGCTGCTAAGTGCTCTCCAATGCTGCTGTTATGTCAGGCCGAGTTAAAATACAGGAGATGATTGAAACACGAGCTTTTAATCCAATTTAAGATTGTACAATTCCCCCTTTAAAAGCTGACGTGGTTTTTTAATATAAAAGTCGCTGGGAATTATTTGGAACGCATAATAATAAAAAAACATGCTCGTAATATTTCTGGAATTAGCGCTTTTCGAAATTGATGATTGAATAAATATTTTATAAATTTTAAGGAAACATTTAAGCACACGCTAATAAGTTGTTTTTAATATTTGACAAGTATCAGGAGCACAGAATTTCAATGTAAGCAATTATACAAAAAAAAATTCAATAAACTGGTATGTACAGATGGGGGTTGGTGGGGCAACTACTCCCACTGTTGAATTGCATTTCGAAAATATCGTTGTGTATGAGAAAAGAACTGAAAGCTAGTAGAATGCGTGTTATTAACGTTAATATTATTATCAATATTACTGCAGTATTGCAGTCAAGTTACTTTATTGATGCTCTGATGCTGATACTTAAGAGATAATGGGGTCTATCAGCTATTCCGGCGGAGCTCCCGGCAGGAATAAAGGAAATAGAGTCAATAAAGATAACATCGAAATTATCGAAACATACCGCCAAATTCTCTTAAAATCGTTGGAATTCCCTCAAGCTCTGTTACATTTTCTCTCGCCGGGAGCTCCGTCGGAATAGCTGATAGACCCCAATATGCAACAATAATTGCATACTTCATTTTCATGTAGCGACTGATGAGCTTGTGATGAGCAACATATTGTCAACATTTTATTAACCCTGCTGCCATAACGTACGTCTTCGAGGCATATCGACTTTTTTCTTGTTGATCTCCCTCTCGCAATTACTCTCTAAGCTAACTCATACTCGCATTTATCTCCGTCGTTACTTACAGCCTGGCAGTGATGGTTGATTTTGCAGAGTAGGTTTCGTATTTCATGATATATGGTTATAACATACGCCTGAGAGACGTATCGTTATGAATTAAGGGGTAAAAAATAACGTTATGAAAGCAGGGTTAAACGAAAGCGCGAAATTTTGCCGAAGAAGATGATGCTCTGTCATAAAAAGTAGCACTGCTACTATCAACGCGGCTCGAACACAGCCCATATTTTTTTTGCGGGACGCTACTGGAATAATTTTTAAAAATTTTTGACAAGCGGCCATGTTTTTCTTCAAACGTACAATACAGATTTACTCACATAAAAAAGTTCTCACACCAAACCCTGTAGGGAATTCATATAACTCCAAGTCAACTATTAGTTCTTTATTTTTCAGATGTCATATCGCCTAAATATTTTTCTTCAAATCTTTGGCATTTGTTGTGGGATTTTTAAGTTTGACACATAAATTTTTTCGTCTCAAAGAGGAGGTTTTTTCTCAAGAAAGTTCATTGAGCTCATGCGTTTCGTTGTGGTACCACACTCGACTGAGATGGAAACAACAGGTGGAGGATGACTTGAACTCCCTTGGGGTTTCCAATTGGCGTCGGTTATCGCTAAAAAGGAATGATTGACGTGCTCTGATACGAAACGGCAAAAAACCGCTTAGGCGGGTTGTCGTCATTATGACGAAAGCCAAGATTAGAATTTCAGATAAAAAAAGTATCTTTTTTAAGTCAGCTTTTGATTTAATTGAAATTTTGTATGATGTCAGCATTGATCTGGCTTAGAACACCGGTTTCGACCTTAACTTAGGCCTGGACAGCTACGTATGAATGCATGATAAAACCAAACCAAAAACATAAATAAATTATTATTAATATATCATAACTAAATTTGATTAGTTAACTAAAACAAGTACTTATATGTATAGAAATCTGTAGATATTTGGTATTTGAGAAAAGGTTTCGAAAAAGCAATTGCTCTTTTTTATTAATTTATACCAATGGTACAATGAACAGCTAGGATGAAAATAAATAATAATAGTTGATTTGGAGTTATATGAATTCCCTACAGGGTTTGGAGACAGCATTTCTTTATGTAAGTATGTAATTATGTCACAAATATTGTACTATTGAAAAAAACATGGCCGCTTGTCAAAAATTTGAGAAAATTATTTCAGTAGCGTCCCGTATAAAAAAATATGGGGTGTGTTGAACAAAATGTTGACAATCTGTTGCTCATCACAAGCTCATCAGTCGCTACATGAAAATGAAGTACGAAATTATTGTTGCATATTGGGGTCTATCAGCTATTCCGACGGAGCTCCCGGCGGGAGAAAATGTAACAGATCTTGAGGGAATTCCAACGATTTTAAGGGAATTTGGCGGTATGTTTCGATAAATTCGATGTTATCTTTATTGACTCTATTAACTTTATTCCTGCCGGGAGCTCTGCCGGAATAGCTGATAGACCCCATTATCTCTTAAGTATCAGCATCAGAGCATCAATAAAGTAACTTGACTGCAATACTGCAGTAATATTGATAGTAATATTAACGTTAATAACTTCAAAAACACGCATTATACTAGCTTTCAGTTCTTTTCTTATACACAACGATATTGTCGAAATTCAATTTAACAGTGGGAGTAGTTGCCCCACCAACCCCCATCTGTACATACCAGTTTATTGAATTTTTTTTTGTATAATTGCTTACATTGAAATTCTGTGCTCCTGATACTTGTCAAATATTAAAAACAACTTATTAGCGTGTGCTTAAATGTTTCCTTAAAATTTATAAAATATTTATTCAATCATCAATTTCGAAAAGCGCTAATTCCAGAAATATTACGAGCATGTTTTTTTATTATTATGCGTTCCAAATAATTCCCAGCGACTTTTATATTAAAAAACCACGTCAGCTTTTAAAGGGGGAATTGTACAATCTTAAATTGGATTAAAAGCTCGTGTTTCAATCATCTCCTGTATTTTAACTCGGCCTGACATAACAGCAGCATTGGAGAGCACTTAGCAGCGCATGAAACAAATAACAATTTTAAAAGTTTGTTACAAATCTAAAGTTTTCAAACAGAAACCAAGACACTAGAGTTGCAGGTGCTTATAATTTCTCACATGTCAAATTTGTTTTTATTTTCATTGGATATCTTTCATTTGCCGGCAGAAGCATTTTCACTACAAAAAACAATAAATTCTCAAGCTTAATCATTCCGATAGAAAGTGTCGAACTTTTTTTTGGCACTCTAATGTTCTCGTATATTTTTGGTAATACATCAAAACGCTCTATGTAATGTTTGTAATTTTTGAGTTCTTTCGAAAATTAGGTGTATTTGAATGTACTTTTTCTTTTTTTTTTTGCCCCACGAATCAATCTTTCAACTATCCTTTTTCAAACGGCGACGTAGAATAAGAGAAAGATGCCTCCATTGTGCACTTAAACCTGAAAGAATAATATTGACATAGAACATTTTGCAGTATGAAAAAAAATTTTCAAACTTTTTTATCAACATACATACAAATATTGCTCATACATACATTTTTCAAATTTTCATTTTTGTATATCTACCTACACAAATATTCTGTGCTCCTGTTACATTTTTTTTAAATTTCAAAGAAATGAAGCAAATAAATTGGCGAAAATGGCAGATACTACTTAAACATGCATGCGAATTACAGTAGAAATTTGCCGCCTTATTACCCGGGTCTTTAGACGAGTAATCGACTAGTCAAAAGCAACTATTCGACTAGTCGATTAGTGATAATCGAATATTTTTGGAAACGACTAGTCGAAATCGATTATTCGACTAATCGATTTGTCGATTATCAAGAGCCCTACTAGATACAGAGGGCTTAGACAAAGTTACATTGGTAAATTCAGTGATTGATTACGTTGACACAGCTAAAAATCTAGGTATAGTTTTTAATAAAACATTGACATGGAAAGATCACATTTTTCGCACAGTTAATACAGTACTTTACCCCATTGCATGTAAGCCTACTCTTAGCGAAAGCGTACTTAATACCTACGCTCCTATATAGTTGTGAGATTTTTTCAAGTTGTGATTATGTAAGCAAGATGAAATTAAATGTTGTCTATAACAACATTGCTAGATATGTTTTTGGACTAAAAAGGTTTGAGTTGCTAAACATTTCTACTACACTAGCTACTCTTCACAAAATCATATATACGAAGGAACCTCTTTACCTTTACAGTCGGCTCCGTTTTCTCCAGTCGTCTAGGTCAGTGCTTCTCACTCACATCAAATATCTAATGCTACTGTCCGAACGACAATTCTTTATTATTTCGATTCGTCTTTGGAACTCTCTCCCAGCTAGATTAAGGTTGATCCCCAATGCACAGCATTTTAAAGAATGTTTAATTTGTTTTTACAATGACTTGTAAGCTCTTACAAATCTTACTATGACTAGTCTTCCCTTACTTCTCTATTTTTCTCTATCGATCAGAAATTCTACTCTACTATCCTATTTGTATAACTATGGGGTGTAAGAGGAGGTCGCCTCCCCGTTGGTGCACCCTGGGTAACGCTAAATGACCTACATGGCCTACATGGCTAGTTTCTTGTATTGCCGAAACGACCCGGGCCGTTTACTTATATCGACCCGGCCAAGAGCAATACACAGGGGTGACCCTGTCTGACATTTAGTCAGGGCTACACCTCGCTACAACAACAACAACAACATTTGTATAACTATCCTATCCTACCTTCGTTTTCCTTTTTCCACACATGCTTCTTAGATTAAGTTCCAATATTATTATTGTTATCTATTTATTTACTCAATTTAATTTAAAGACATTTTTTTTTACTATAAATTTTTATTTTATTTATTTAATTTTTAAATTTTAATTTAATTTAATTTAATTTTAATATTTACTACTCATGACTGGCACTGTAATAATAATTTTGTTTAATTGTTGTGTCGGGAAACTGTTTAAATAAACATACATACATACAATCCCCAGGACCGTATGGGGTCTATCCTTGTGTGTTACAGCAAGGAATCAACCAGGGTTCAAAATGCTTAAGCAAAAATAGCAAAGCAACAAAAATTTGCTGATGCTGAGCTTTAAAATTGCCTTGCTTAAAAAGCGGCATGTTTGCTTTTGCTTTCGCTGCAAAAAAATGAGCATCCAAAAGCAGAAGCTTTTACTTGCTTTGAAAATAACAAACAGCCAAAGTAGCAGCATAAAAATGCTGAGCGACAAACAATAGATTGCTGACATTTTATTATTGAAAACCAAAAAAAAAGAAAGCTTTGCTGATTCTGGCATACAAGAAAAAAAATCAGTAATAATTAACAAAAAAAATGTCAGCAAAAAGTATTGCTTGCGAGAATTTTGAAAACCACAAAGAGGAGGGATTTGCAGCATGCAAAATATGTAGCAAGAGAATAAAAAATGACCGAACCTTTAACCTGAACACGCATTTAAAAAAGTGCACGGCATCAATAGTGGTAATGGAGGCACAATATCTTCGTATTTGTAGCAGTGCAGTTCGCGTAAAAAAAAAGTTTAAAGTGAAATCAGCAAACAGGAAATATTTCGGGCTATATTGGACTTCTGACGGAAAACAGTGTGCCTTTCAATGTATTAAATTGCCCTCCCATGCGTTCCTTTTCGGACCCTATTTGCATCCCTCTCCCCCATCCCTAACCCTTCTATTACCTTATTTCTTATTTCCTTACATCTTCTTCCTCTTCCATATCTCTTCGTCTCCCTTTTGATGAAATCAAACCTAAGTTCCGAAATTAAAGCGAGTTCTTCCTTCAAAAAAATGTAAACAAGCATATTAACCATTTGCCACCCAAATTAGAAAAATTAGATAGCATTTGCTGAGGCCAAAAAATTATCAATACCGCGAAATATGCTAGCCCAAACAGTAACGGAGTAACTTTGGCCACTTTGGAATCTACCTCTTTTCGGACCTTTGCGTTATAAAAATAGCGAGTATTGAATATTTGTCGATTTCCGCCGATGGCACCACAAGAAGGTTGTCGCCAGAGTGTCACAGAAACTGGGGGATTGGTTTCCATTAGATTTTTTTTATACTGAAGTCTGGTTTTGAAACGGTTTCGATTTTTTTATTAAAATAACGGTTACGATTTAGTTTTCGGTTTCGAGAAATTAATCGGCTTCGCGGTTGCTGCTGTAAGAGGGACGTGACGGACCAAACAAAGTTGTACGGTATTGAGTCTATGCTCTCACAGCTGCCGAACCACCTTGTGCTACTATTCCAATTGCCGATTTCATCAACCCCGTGACCGTGGTCGAAATGGGTTTTAGAGGTCACGAATCGATTTTAATCGCTTACAGTTTCGTTTTGTAATGCTGAAGGAGTACACACTCCTCCTAACAAACCTGGCCAAAATGGGATCATAAAAGATCTAGACGCATTCACGCCCTAAGAAGGAGAGAGATCTCCATATTAATAGGTGTTTTAAATGGGCACTGCCTTATTAGGAGGCACGCAGTAAGGCTAGGTGTGCCCTGCCGACGTTGCTGTAAGAGCTGCAAAGATGATGAGGAAGAGGAAACGGTGAAGCACCTGTTGTTGTCTTTTTGGGAGTTCCCTTCCTGTATAGCCTAAGCCAGATCGCGGAACTGGACATAAAGGACTTGATGGCCTTCATAAAGTCATCTAAGTGGTTCGAGGAGGAGCAGCGGTGTCGGTTTGGGAGTGCCGGGTCCCGGGACTGACTTTCCTAGTGTTGGTGGTATCACAACGGGCCTTTCAAAGCTGGCCTAAGTATGCCTCTGCGGCAGCCACTTGAACCCAACCTAACCCTTCGTTTTCGGTCTAAGATCCGATTGAAAAAAGATTACACCATTCATCTTAGCTAAAATTTGTTAAGAGTCTAGCTAATCTGATCTCTAAACTCTATTCAAACGTGCAAGGAACTGAGGCAAGCGGTATTGTATTTATATGACACAATTTTCTATTTCATCACGCTATTGAAAAAATTTAAAAATCTTAAACAGAACGGGTTAATATTCTTTTTCATTTGACGGGGAAAACTCCTACAGAAAACATAGAACTGTCAAGATCACTATTACTAGCTTTGTTTCTTGGAATCTCCAGCAAAGAACTGTCAGCAGAAGAGAGTCTTGTAAAAAGCTGTCAAAATCTCATTTCTGCTTATTTTTCGTCGAACAGGGTTCAGCAGAAACTTGGAGACAAAACAGTGGTTACGTTTCTGATTGGCTAACAATTTGAATTTACATTTTTTGTTGTTGTTTTGCTATGTCACCGATCAGATGTTCCTGCTTGCTGGTTTCTGCTGGACGACAAATCTCCAGCAATAACTTGCAGCGAATTGGCGCTCTCTCTCTCAATTAAATGTCAAAAAGCTGCTGAATTCGCTGCTAATTTTTTCAAAGAACACTTTTTTAGGAATAATTATTCATAATTAGCAGGAAAGAAACAAAGCTACTTTGTTTAATATACTTTGATAGTAATCGATCAATTGCTTACAGCATTTTTGGTGCTTTATAAGCATTTTCGAACCCTGCAATCAACTATACAGTCCCAGTCCTACTAAATTTATATAGAGCATCCCTGCTGCTAGGATATATTCCTAACAGGTAGGCAGAGGTTAAGGTTGTTTTTATACCGAAACCAGGGAAACCGGAAAATCTGTCATCGTCATATCGACCAAAAAGTCTCAGTTCCTTCCTCCTAAAAAGAATGGAGAAAATTTTGGATAAGCACATTAGAGAAGAGAACTTAAAGAAACTTCCTCTGTGGAAAACCCAATTCGCGTACCAACCCGGAAAATCTACAGACTGCTATCCATTGCCTTACGGAAAAAATTGAAAAGGCCATAGAGTCTAAAAACATAGCTATGTTAAAGCAAAGAAAATTCAGCTTTGAGATAGGAGGGAGTGCTGGCTCAATCGTGGCCACAAGAGGATGCCCTCAAGGAGGTGTACTTTCTCCTCTACTTTGGACCCTTGTCATAGACGAACTTCTTCACTTTGAAAGGCAATGGTTTTGGCGTTCAGGGCTATGCAGATGTCTTGGTCGTCTGCGTAACAGGAATGCATGACGAAACAATATCCGATCGCATGCAACAAGCCCTTCGTATCATTGAGAGATGGTGTGCTAGCAAAGTACTATCTATTAACCCAAACAAAACAATCTTGGTGCCTTTCACGCTGCGAAGAAAGCTGTCCTTGTTAGAGCCGTCCCTAGGAGGCAGCCGCATAAGTTTTTCAACGGAATGCTCATCTGGAAGCTACGATGAATAAAGCAACGAGGGCCTTTTTCGCCTGCACTAGACTTTATGGCAAAACATGCGGGCTGTCTCCCAAAATGACGTATTGGTCATTTAATACAGTTGTGAAGCCAATATTCACCTACGCTTCCCTAGTCTGGTGGCCTAAGACTGCTCAGAGAACAGAAGCAACTAAATTAAGTAAGCTGCATCGGCTGGTCTGTGTCGGCATAACAGGTGCAATGAGAACGTGCCCTGTTGATGCTCTAAGTGACCTTGTAGGAATAAATACCTCCCTTCCCTATTCTGATAGAGAAGGAAGCCACACACGCTGCATTGAGACTTCAAAATGTTTCTGATCTAAATATCGTAAATATGACAAGACATATGAAGATAGTCAAGGAACTTCATAAACGATCCTATATTGCAATTAAATTATGCAACAACACCTACGCTCAGAATCACGCAAAAATTTGAGGTTTCAATCGTAGATGGGAAACAGGGAACCAATATCCTGAATCTGATTCGGAGATTTGGTATACGGATGGATCGAAGCTGGAAGATGGTAAAACGGGAGCTGGTATCTATGGACCAAACTATAAAAAATCGATACCAATGGGTAGCTACGCCACTATTTTCCAAGCGGAAATCCATGCAATAGAAATCTGTGGCAGAGAATTTCTCCGAAGAGGACTATCCTCTAAGCGAATTTACATTATGTCGGACAGTCAGGCAGCCCTACGTGCCTTGCAGTCGTACACAATAACTTCAAAGCTTGTTTATGAGTGCGTCACAGTCCTTAATGATATGGGGGCCAAAAACAAAGTGTTGTTAGGTTGGGTCCCAGGGCATTAAGCATTTTATGGTCCGGAACCCTTCTGTGGGCTCACCATGGCCCACGTAAAGGAGACCATAAGCAACTGGGAAGACAAACAGTTTAGGCAGCATTGGCTTAGCGACAGAGGCAGGCCAAACTCTATAAAACCATCGCAAAGAGCACCGGCCAGGCTCATAAATCTAAGAAGAGTGGATCTAAGAACCCTCACTGGCTATTATACGGGACATTGTAGTCTACGTTATCACCTGAGTAAATTGAATCTGTCAGATACAACAATTTGTCGGTTTTGCGAACTGGACGAAGAAACGCCGGTTCACAGCCTCTGCGAATGCATTTCTTTAGCAAGAAAGAGAGTTTGCTACCTAGGTGGTGTCAATCTCAATCCGTTCGTGATATGGAATAAAAAACCTGAGAAGGTGCTCAAATTTATAAAGAGCCTCCGCATACAGCAATAAGCTGATAGGTCACACAATAGATCGTACTAATGGTCGCGGTGTAATAAGGCCTTATCATAATAATAATAATAATAATTTTTAAGAAATGTTGCGGTCCGCGCAACTCAGTTGCAATAGAAATGAAACACAAATTTTTGTTAGCAGTTCAATAAGAAGAACAGCTTAAAAATTAATTTATATATATGTCTTCTTTTTAACAACTGTGTTGTGATATATTAAATGACCGTATTTATACTGAAAATAGGTAGGAAATTCTGGCGTGATATTACCGCTAATTCATGTTAGTTATTTTCCAATATTTATTTATTGTTCATAGGATCAACTAATATGGTGTTTCCACCAAACACAAACACCGTGTTTGCAGGTTTTGGGTTAAAAAAAAAAAACCGCAAGTGAATGCAAACCCAAAGCAAACACGCTTTGAAAAGGGGGTTTTTGAAATGGATTTGGGTTATGAAATTTATATGAGATTTTCGAATGGTGTTTTGTTTGCTTCTAAACACGCTAGGAAAACACGGTGTTTGCTTTTGATGGAAATACCGTATAAGTATAAAAAACAGAACAATAGAATTCCAAATAACTATTGTCATACGTTTCACGTATTGCCGGTTCTGCGAGAACGGCACGTGTACATTAGAGCGTATCACCAAAAAAAAGTCGGCCGTACCTCCCCTCAGCTTCTTTGTCCATTCGCATAACATGACCCAACCAGCGGATCCTTTGAGCTTTAATCCGCTGAACTATGGTCAGGTCTGCCTAAAGTTCGTACAGCTCATCGTTAAATTTCCTTCGATACTCGCCCTTGGCATCACGGGAAGGACCATAAATCTTCCGGGGAACTCCTAGAGCCATCTCATCTTCTCTTGACACTATCCATGATTCCGAGCCGTACATCAGGAATGGTATGATGAGAGACTTATAGAGCGTGATCTTTGTTTGTCGAGAGAGGACTTTACTTCTCAATTTCCTACTTAGTCCTAAGTAACACTTGTTGGCAAGAGTGATCCTCAGTTGGATTTCTAGACTGGTATTGTTTTCGGTGTTAATGCTGGTTCCCAAGTAGACAAGGTCGATTACCGTTTCAAATTTGTAGGTATCAACGGTGACTTGGCTGCCAAGGCGCAGGTGCGCCGATTCTTTCTTTGCTGACAGCAGAGACCCACTTTTTTCGCTTCCTTATCCAGTAAGAGAAATCAGCGCTTACGGCGCGGTTGTTAAGGCAAATGATATCAATATCATCGGCATACGCCAGCATTTGCACGCTCTTGTAAAAGAATAAATTGAAATTTTGGAATTAAAAATCGCGCGATCATTTTGTGTGGTGCCACTTCCCCTTTTCCTATTACTAGAACATTTCTTGTGAAAATGTCATTTATATCGTATATCTCCATGCCAATTCCCAGGTATCTGTGATACAAATTTGTAGAGATATTCAGCCTTAAAGATTAATAAGCCCCTGACATTAACCCTTTCGAAGGAACTCAGCTTAAAAATTAAATATGTATTGGTGCCAATAACTCGATTTTTTTCGTGAGTATAATAGTATCGTATATTTCCTTACAAATTTCCAGGTTCCTACCTTGGACCCTTTTAGAGATACTTAGCATGAAAAGTTATGTTTCATGGGAAGCGCCATCGACATATTTCGATAAATTTATCGATAACTGAGTTATCGGTCAAAATATGATTGCCGAAAAACCTAAAAAATTCCCTACAGTATGGGTATTAAACGAAAGGGGAAGGCCCCAGGTTTCATTTAGACTTCGATATATTTCGATAAATTTATCGATAACTGAGTTATCGGTCAAAATTTGGTTGCCCGAAAACCTTAAAATTTCCCTACAATATGGGTATCAAACGAAAGGGGAAGGCCCCAGGTTTCACTTGCACTTCGATAAATTTATCGATAACTGAGTTATCGGTCAAAATATGATTGCCCAAAAACCTAAAAAATTCCCTACAATATGGGTATCAAACGAAAGGTGAAGGCCCCAGGTTTCATTTGGACATCGACATATTTCGATAAATTTATCGATAACTGAGTTATCGGTCAAAATATGATTGCCCAAAATCGTAAAAAATTCCCTACAATATGAGTACAAACGAAAGGTGAAGGCCCTAGGTTTCACTTGGAAATCGACATATTTCGATAAATTTATCGATAACTGAGTTATCGGTCAAAATGTGGTTGCCCAAAAACCTAAAAAATTCCCTACAGTATGGATATCAAACGAAAGGTGAAGGCCCTAGGTTTCACTTGGACATCGACATATTTCGATAAATTTATCGATAACTGAGTTATCGGTAAAAATGTGGTTGCCCAAAAACCTAACAAATTCCCTACAATATGGGTATCAAACGAAAGGTGAAGGCCCCAGGTTTCACTTGGACATCGACATATTTCGATAAATTTATCGATAACTGAGTTATCGGTCAAAATGTGGTTGCCCGAAAACCTTAAAATTTCCCTACAATATGGGTATCAAACGAAAGGGGAAGGACCCAGGTTTCACTTGCACTTCGATAAATTTATCGATAACTGAGTTATCGGTCAAAATATGATTGCCCAAAAACCTAAAAAATTCCCTACAATATGGGTATCAAACGAAAGGTGAAGGCCCCAGGTTTCATTTGGACATCGACATATTTCGATAAATTTATCGATAACTGAGTTATCGGTCAAAATATGATTGCCCAAAATCGTAAAAAATTCCCTACAATATGAGTACACTTGGACATCGACATATTTCGATAAATTTATCGATAACTTAGTTATCGGTCAAAATGTGGTTGCCCGAAAACCTTAAAATTTCTCTACAATATGGGTATCAAACGAAAGGGGAAAAGGCCCCAGGTTTCACTTGCACTTCGATAAATTTATCGATAACTGAGTTATCGGTCAAAATGTGGTTGCCCAGAAACCTAAAAAATTCCCCACAATTTGGGTATCAAACGAAAGGTGAAGGTCCCAGGTTTCGTTTGGACATCGACATATATCGATAAATTTATCGATAACTGAGTTATCGGTCAAAATATGATTGCCCAAAAACCTAAAAAATTCCCTACAATATGGGTACAAACTAAAGGTGAAGGCCCCGGGTTTTACTTGGACATCGACATATTTCGATAAATTTATCGATAACTGAGTTATCGGTCAAAATGTGGTTGCCCAAAAACCTAAAAAATTCCCTACAATATGGGTATCAAACGAAAGGTGAAGGCCCCAGGTTTCACTTGGACATCGACATATTTCGATAAATTTATCGATAACTGAGTTATGGGGTTGCCAGAAAACCTTAAAATTTCCCTACAATATGGGTACAAACGAAAGGTGAAGGCCCTAGGTTTCACTTGGACATCGACATATTTCGATAAATTTATCGATAACTGAGTTATCGGTCAAAATATGATTGCCCAAAAACCTAAAAAATTCCCTACAATATGGGTATCAAACGAAAGGGAGAAGGCCCCAGGTTTCATTTGGACATCGACATATTTCGATAACTTTATAGATAACTGAGTTATGTGGTTGCCCGAAAACCTTAAAAATTCCCTACAATATGGGTATCCAACGAAAGGTGAAGGCCCCAGGTTTCACTTAGACATCGACATATTTCGATAAATTTATCGATAACTGAGTTATGTGGTTGCCCGAAAACCTTAAAAATTCCCTACAATATGGGTATCAAACGAAAGGTGAAGGCCCCGGGTTTTACTTGGACATCGACATATTTCGATAAATTTATCGATAACTGAGTTATCGGTCAAAATGTGGTTGCCCAGAAACCTAAAAAATTCCCCACAATTTGGGTATCAAACGAAAGGTGAAGGTCCCAGGTTTCGTTTGGACATCGACATATATCGATAAATTTATCGATAACTGAGTTATCGGTCAAAATATGATTGCCCAAAAACCTAAAAAATTCCCTACAATATGGGTACAAACTAAAGGTGAAGGCCCCGGGTTTTACTTGGACATCGACATATTTCGATAAATTTATCGATAACTGAGTTATCGGTCAAAATGTGGTTGCCCAAAAACCTAAAAAATTCCCTACAATATGGGTATCAAACGAAAGGTGAAGGCCCCAGGTTTCACTTGGACATCGACATATTTCGATAAATTTATCGATAACTGAGTTATGGGGTTGCCAGAAAACCTTAAAATTTCCCTACAATATGGGTACAAACGAAAGGTGAAGGCCCTAGGTTTCACTTGGACATCGACATATTTCGATAAATTTATCGATAACTGAGTTATCGGTCAAAATATGATTGCCCAAAAACCTAAAAAATTCCCTACAATATGGGTATCAAACGAAAGGGAGAAGGCCCCAGGTTTCATTTGGACATCGACATATTTCGATAACTTTATAGATAACTGAGTTATGTGGTTGCCCGAAAACCTTAAAAATTCCCTACAATATGGGTATCCAACGAAAGGTGAAGGCCCCAGGTTTCACTTAGACATCGACATATTTCGATAAATTTATCGATAACTGAGTTATGTGGTTGCCCGAAAACCTTAAAAATTCCCTACAATATGGGTATCAAACGAAAGGTGAAGGCCCCGGGTTTTACTTGGACATCGACATATTTCGATAAATTTATCGATAACTGAGTTATCGGTCAAAATGTGGTTGCCCAGAAACCTAAAAAATTCCCCACAATTTGGGTATCAAACGAAAGGTGAAGGTCCCAGGTTTCGTTTGGACATCGACATATATCGATAAATTTATCGATAACTGAGTTATCGGTCAAAATATGATTGCCCAAAAACCTAAAAAATTCCCTACAATATGGGTACAAACTAAAGGTGAAGGCCCCGGGTTTTACTTGGACATCGACATATTTCGATAAATTTATCGATAACTGAGTTATCGGTCAAAATGTGGTTGCCCAAAAACCTAAAAAATTCCCTACAGTATGGATATCAAACGAAAGGTGAAGGCCCTAGGTTTCACTTGGACATCGACATATTTCGATAAATTTATCGATAACTGAGTTATCGGTCAAAATGTGGTTGCCCGAAAACCTTAAAATTTCCCTACAATATGGGTACAAACGAAAGGTGAAGGCCCTAGGTTTCACTTGGACATCGACATATTTCGATAAATTTATCGATAACTGAGTTATCGGTCAAAATGTGGTTGCCCAAAAACCTAAAAAATTCCCTACAATATGGGTATCCAACGAAAGGTGAAGGCCCCAGGTTTCACTTAGACATCGACATATTTCGATAAATTTATCGATAACTGAGTTATGTGGTTGCCCGAAAACCTTAAAAATTCCCTACAATATGGGTATCAAACGAAAGGTGAAGGCCCCAGGTTTCATTTGGACATCGACATATTTCGATAAATTTATCGATAACTGACCTTAAAGTGGTCACATGATATAATGATGTGACCACAATAAATTATAACAAATTCGTAGTTCTTAAAACAAATTTATTTAGCACAAATTGTAATTATAAAATTGTTCAACAAATTCCAAATTAAGAATGAAAATATTTGAAATATAAATTTTCAATATTGAAAATTAAAAGGAAAGAATCTATTACAAAAATCCAAGGTATAATTATATAAAGTTGAAGAGAAGAGTTAATGATGGTGGAATAACTAAATTCAAACAACCCTACAATACCCCCCCCCCCCCCCCCCTTCCGGAAATGAATGGTTAAATAAATTAAAAGTAACTTTTTTTTTGGTTTTAGTGTTAGGAAATTGTGCAACATCAATAATTGCTGATTTCAAACGATCAATAGGAATACTTTTAATTTCATTGTTTACTTCTATCTTAAAATTTTTGATATCTTTTTCAATAACTCTGTAAGGTCTATCATACAGATGTTGTAAAGAATGTTTGTTTACAACACGAACGAAACCAAATTGACAATCTTTTAAATTCTTCGGAACGAAAATACCAGTCGAATTTTGGTGATGCTCTAAATTAGATTTACAATTTTTAAAATGTTTTCGCAAATTACTTAAAACATCTGATGAAATTATAATCTCAGTAGTTGAGACAAAAAGTTCACCAGGTAACCGTAAGTTTTGACCGTAAACCATTTCCGCTGGTGTAGCCGAAATATCCTCTTTGAACGTCGATCGCAAACCTAGAAGTATTATCGGTAGCTCTTCGTACCAATCTCTGGAACCATTTCTAGCCATAATAGAGGATTTTAATTGAAATCGTTCTACCATCCCATTAGCTTGAGGATGGTAGGGTGACGTTGTTATTTGATGACTTCCTAAAAGTTTAGCTAATTCTGAGAACAATTTTGAGGTAAACTGCGTGCCTTGATCCGTCGTTATTTCCAATGGAACTCCGAAACGCGAAATATATTCATTAAAAAATTTCATTGCAATTGTTGCTGCAGAAATGTCCCTTAACGCATAAGCCTCTGGCCAACGGGTAAACCTATCAACTATCGTAAAAATGTAACGATGCCCTCTTGAAATCGGTAAAGGGCCAACAATATCCAAATTCAGAATGAAAATATTTGAAATATAAATTTTCAATATTGAAAATTAAAAGAAAAGAATCTATTACAAAAATCCAAAGTATAATTATATAAAGTTGAAGAGAAGAGTTAATGATGGTGGAATAACTAAATTCAAACAACCCTACAGACTTATTGTCAAAATGTGAGGCCAAATACCTTAAAATTTCCTAACAATATGGGTATCAAACGAAAGTGGAAGGCCAGAGGTTTCGTTTGGACTGCTGTATTTTTCGATATATTTATCGATAATTTCATAGGACATTTGACTAAAAAGTAAAAAATAAATATAGTTTAAAAAAACAAAAACTCACGCTTTTAGAGAGTATTGAACTAAAAAGTTGAAAATAATTTTAAAAAACCTACACAGTAGTATTGTGGAAAAAGCGTGGTCCGCTTTGTGCCATAATTTTCGTATATCGAGCGCTGGACGCTTTTCCCACATAATGCTAGTTTCTTTACTACGCTTTCATTAGCTTTACTTGTACATACATTCATATGCATGTTTGCTTGTTTGTATGTAACTCTACTTCAGTCTACCCGATAGTGGCATATGACTGTCACAAAAACCTTGAAATGTGCCTTCAATATGGGTGTTGTCAAACGATAGGAGGTTGCATTTGGACTTCGATATATTTATCGATAACTAAGTTATCGGTCATAATGCTTACAATCTGGGTATCAAACAAATGGGAAGATCTACAGGTTTCTATTGGACTTGGGAATATTTCGATATATTTATCGATAACCGAGTTATCGGTCAAAATGAGGTTGTCCAATAGTATTCAAAATTGCCTACAATATGGGTATCAAATGAAAGTGGAGGCCCAGAGGTTTCGTTTACACTGCGGTATATTTCGATATTTTTATCCATTACTTCATAACGCATTTAACTAAAAAGTGAAAAATAAATATAGTTTAAAAAGCGAAAACACACGTTTTTTAAAAATATTGCACTAAAAAGGTAAAAATAATTTAAATAAAAAACGAAGATTATGGAACAAAGCGGACCACGCTTTTTCCACAATACTACTGTGTAGGGTTTTTAAAATTATTTTCAACTTTTTGGTTCAATACTCTCTAAAAGCGTGAGTTTTAGTTTTTTTAAACTATATATTTGTTATTGTTATTGTTATGAGGTTGGTGGCCTTAATTTTCCTTTCGAAAAGCCATAGAAATTTTAAAATAATATATTATTCACTTCATAACATAAATTGAAAATTTGGAATTACAAATCGCGAGATTAAAGAAATTTTAAATGCATATGATATAATTAACTTTATAATATAAATTGAAAAGTTGGAGTCAAAAATCGCGCAATATTTTATTTAAAATTTTTGCCTGCGGCGCTTTTCTAAAGAAATTTTAAATGCATATGTTGTAATTAACTTTATAACATAAATTGAAAATTTGGAATTAGGTTAGGTTCAAGTGGCTGCCGCAGAGGCACACCTAGGCCAGTATTAAAAGGCCCGTTGTGATACCACCAACACTAGGAAAGTTAGTTCCGGGACCCTGCCATATGGAAAATCCCGGTATTAACGGAATTCTCCACATAGCAGAATCCCGGGACTGACTTTCCTATACCGACACCGTTACTCCTCCTCGAACCATTTAGATGACTTGATGAAGGCCATCAGGTCCTTTATGTCCAGCTCCATGACCTGGCGTAGGCTGACCAGGAAGGGAACTCCCAAAAAGCGCATTCTCGCCCCACTTAAAGCCGGGCAGTTGCAGATGAGGTGCTCCACCGTTTCCTCCTCCTCATCATCCTTACAACTCCTACAGCATCGTCGGTAGGGCACACCAAGTCGTTCTGCGTGCCTACCAATGAGGCAGTGCCCAGTTAATACGCCTATTAATATGGAGATTTATCTTCTCCTTAGGGCATAAATTTGTCTTGATCTTTTATGATCCCATTTCGGCCAGGTTTCTTTGGATATCCGGCATCCTGGAGATCGCAGCCATCTTTCGTTGGCTTGGCGGAGTGTGTATTCCTTCAGCATAAGCTTGCATGTGGCAAACGGCATACCTAAGCGCTCTTTATCGCGAAGAACCTGCTTGGTCGTGCCCTGCCTCGCAAGTTCGTCTGCCCTACAATTTCCCTCAATGTCCCTATGCCCCGGGACCCATGTGAGGTTAACGCGATTCTGTTGGGCCATCTCTTGTAGAGATCGACGACAGCTGAGCGTCAGTTCAGAGTTGACCGAGTAAGAGCCAAGGGATTTTATGGCCGCCTGGCTGTCGCTGAATATAAAAATGTCCTGTCTGATAGTGTGTTGGCCTATCCAAGCCGCGGCGTCCATGATTGCTGATACTTCA
Source organism: Campiglossa producta (assembly GCA_964058755.1). Lineage (NCBI taxonomy): Eukaryota > Metazoa > Arthropoda > Insecta > Diptera > Tephritidae > Campiglossa > Campiglossa producta. The sequence goes on along the minus strand of CAXKVI010000005.1, from coordinate 35,172,287 downwards.
GCCTGGAAGACACTGGAGTGATCAGGTAGTCTGAAGGAGAGCTCAAGGTTCAGATCCTTTGAATAAACCCCTCCCCCAACTCTGCCGTCTAACTTCGAGCCATCAGTATAAATGGAAGTGCCGCCATGAGTGACGGGACTCCGATCCGTGCTCTCCCATTCTTCCCTGCTGGGAATGTTGATTTTAAAACCGCTATCTCCGACTGTTGTGGTCGCACAGCGATCTGTGCTCAGCGGAAGAAAGCTATAGGATCCCAAAATACAGGGGTGTCCAGTAGTGCTTGCGCCCCAGCCGGACGTTTCCCTTAGACGCAGAGCCGATGCTGCTGCTAGTCGGTGCCCTTCCAGATCGAGTGGCAAAATGCCAAGAATGGCCTGGAGTGCTTCATTGGGCGTTGTTCTTAACGCACCGCTTATACAGATCATGCAAGATCTGTGTACTTTACCTAGCAGATTAAGGTTTGTTGCCTTGCTCAGCGCAGGCCACCATACCACAACTCCATAGAGCATGATTGGTCGAATGATTGCAGTGTAGATCCATTTGCATATTTTGGGGCTAAGCCCCCATTTCTTTCCAATGGCTCTTTTGCACGTGTAGAGTGCAATACACGCTTTCTTCTGGCGCTGACATAGCGTGATAAGTCAACCGAGCCCAGTGATGAAACTATTCGTCTACCCCTTAGCAGTTGATCAATAAGTCTAATAAGAGACCTGCTTATGCCCAGACTTGTTAAAGCGCTGTTTATAGCATCAGGGCTTATGTTGTTGAAGGCTCCTTCAATATCTAAACAGGCCACAAGACAGTACTCCTTTTCATACAGCGATTTTTCAATAACAGAACCTAGGCTGTGAAGCGCAGTTTCTGTAGATTTCCCTTTGGCGTATGCATGCTGATAGCAAATTTGGAATTAAAAATCGCGTGATTTTTTGTTCCAAATTTTCGCCTGCGCGCTTTTTTCAAGATATTTTAAATGCATATGATATAATTAACTTTATAACATAAATTGAAAATTTGGAATCAAAAATCGTGCGATTTTTTATTCCAAATTTTCGCCACTTTATAACATAAGATGAAATTTTGGAATTAAAAATCGCGCGATTTTTTATTCCAAATTTTTGACTGCGGCGGTTTTTTAAAGATATTCTAAATGCATACTAGCTGACCCCGCAGACTTCGTTCTGCACAAAATAGATTTTTGTTGAATTCATATCCATAATTCACGATTATACTTATATTTTCTTTATTCGAAAAAAATATTTTGTGTGGTGCCACTTCCCCTTTTCCTATTACTCGAACATTTCTTGTGAAAATGTCATTTATATCGTATATCTCCATGCCAATTCCTAGGTATCTGTGATACAAATTTGTAGAGATATTCAGCCTTAAAGATTAATAAGCCCCTGACATTAACCCTTTCGAAGGAACTCAGCTTAAAAATTAAGTATGTATTGGTGCCAATAACTCGATTTTTTTCGTGAGTATAATAGTATCGTATATTTCCTTACAAATTTCCAGGTTCCTATCTTGGACCCTTTTAGAGATACTTAGCATGAAAAGTTATGTATCATAGCGCCATCGACATATATATTTCGATAAATTTATCGATAACTGAGTTATCGGTCAAAATATGATTGTCCGAAACCCTTAAAATTTCCCTACAATATGGGTATCAAACGAAAGGTGAAGGCCCCAGGTCTCATTTAGACTTCGATATATTTCGATAAATTTATCGATAACTGAGTTATCGGTCAAAATATGATTGCCGAAAAACCTAAAAAATTCCCTACAGTATGGGTATTAAACGAAAGGTAAGGGCCCCCGGTTTCACTTGGACATCGACATATTTCGATAAATTTATCGGTAACTGAGTTATCGGTCAAAATGTAGTTGCCCGAAAACCTTAAAATTTCCCTACAATATGGGTATCAAACGAAAGGGGAAGGCCCCAGGTTTCACTTGCACTTCGATAAATTTATCGATAACTGAGTTATCGGTCAAAATATGATTGCCCAAAAACCTAAAAAATTCCCTACAATATGGGTATCAAATCAAAGGTGAAGGCCCCAGGTTTCATTTGGACATCGACATATTTCGATAAATTTATCGATAACTGAGTTATCGGTCAAAATATGATTGCCCAAAATCGTAAAAAATTCCCTACAATATGAGTACAAACGAAAGGTGAAGGCCCTAGGTTTCACTTGGACATCGACATATTTCGATAACTGAGTTATCGGTCAAAATATGATTGCCCAAAAACTTAAAAAATTCCCTACAATATGGGTATCAAAGGAAAGGTGAAGGCCCCAGGTTTCACTTGGACATCGACATATTTCGATAAATTTATCGATAACTGAGTTATCGGTCAAAATGTGGTTGCCCGAAAACCTTAAGATTTCCCTACAATATGGGTACAAACTAAAGGTGAAGGCCCTAGGTTTCACTTGGACATCGACATATTTCGATAAATTTATCGATAACTGTGTTATCGGTCAAAATATGATTGCCCAAAAACCTAAAAAATTCCCTACAGTATGGGTATCAAACGAAAGGTGAAGGCCCCAGGTTTCACTTGGACATCGACATATTTCGATAAATTTATCGATAACTGAGTTATCGGTCAAAATGTGGTTGCCCGAAAACCTTAAAATTTCTCTACAATATGGGTATCAAACGAAAGGGGAAGGCCCCAGGTTTCACTTGCACTTCGATAAATTTATCGATAACTGAGTTATCGGTCAAAATGTGGTTGCCCAGAAACCTAAAAAATTCCCTACAGTATGGGTATCAAACGAAAGGTGAAGGCCCCAGGTTTCACTTGGACATCGACATATTTCTATAAATTTATCGATAACTGAGTTATCGGTCAAAATGTGGTTGCCCGAAAACCTTAAAAATTCTATACAATATGGATATCAAACGAAAGGGGAAGGCCCCAGGTTTCACTTGCACTTCGATAAATTTATCGATAACTGAGTTATCGGTCAAAATGTGGTTGCCCAGAAACCTAAAAACTTCCCCACAATATGGGTATCAAACGAAAGGTGAAGGTCCCAGGTTTCCTTTGGACATCGACATATATCGATAAATTTATCGATAACTGAGTTATCGGTCAAAATATGATTGCCCAAAAACCTAAAAAATTCCCTACAAGATGGGTACAAACTAAAGGTGAAGGCCCCAGGTTTTACTTGGACATCGACATATTTCGATAAATTTATCGATAACTGAGTTATCGGTCAAAATGTGGTTGCCCAAAAACCTAACAAATTCCCTACAATATGGGTATCAAACGAAAGGTGAAGGCCCCAGGTTTCACTTGGACATCGACATATTTCGATAAATTTATCGATAACTGAGTTATGTGGTTGCCAGAAAACCTTAAAATTTCCCTACAATATGGGTACAAACGAAAGGTGAAGGCCCAAGGTTTCACTTGGACATCGACATATTTCGATAAATTTATCGATAACTGAGTTATCGGTCAAAATATGATTGCCCAAAAACCTAAAAAATTCCCTACAATATGGGTATCAAACGAAAGTTGAAGGCCCCAGGTTTCATTTGGACATCGACATATTTCGATAACTTTATAGATAACTGAGTTATCGGTCAAAATATGATTGCCCAAAAACCTAAAAAATTCCCTACAATATGGGTACAAACGAAAGGTGAAGGCCCCAGGTTTCACTTGGACATCGACATATTTCGATAAAGTTATCGATAACTGAGTTATCGGTCAAAATGTGGTTGCCCAAAAACCTAAAAAATTCCCTACGATATGGGTATCAAACGAAAGGTGAAGGCCCCAGGTTTCACTTAGACATCGACATATTTCGATAAATTTATCGATAACTGAGTTATGTGGTTGCCCGAAAACCTAAAAAATTCCCTACAATATGGGTACAAACGAAAGGTGAAGGCCCCAGGTTTCACTTGGACATCGACATATTTCGATAAATTTATCGATAACTGAGTTATCGGTCAAAATGTGGTTGCCCAAAAACCTAACGAATTCCCTACAATATGGGTATCAAACGAAAGGTGAAGGCCCCAGGTTTCACTTGGACATCGACATATTTCGATAAATTTATCGATAACTGAGTTATGTGGTTGCCAGAAAACCTTAAAATTTCCCTACAATATGGATACAAACGAAAGGTGAAGGCCCTAGGTTTCACTTGGACATCGACATATTTCGATAAATTTATCGATAACTGAGTTATCGGTCAAAATATGATTGTCCGAAACCCTTAAAATTTCCCTACAATATGGGTATCAAACGAAAGGTGAAGGCCCCAGGTCTCATTTAGACTTCGATATATTTCGATAAATTTATCGATAACTGAGTTATCGGTCAAAATATGATTGCCGAAAAACCTAAAAAATTCCCTACAGTATGGGTATTAAACGAAAGGTAAGGGCCCCCGGTTTCACTTGGACATCGACATATTTCGATAAATTTATCGGTAACTGAGTTATCGGTCAAAATGTAGTTGCCCGAAAACCTTAAAATTTCCCTACAATATGGGTATCAAACGAAAGGGGAAGGCCCCAGGTTTCACTTGCACTTCGATAAATTTATCGATAACTGAGTTATCGGTCAAAATATGATTGCCCAAAAACCTAAAAAATTCCCTACAATATGGGTATCAAATCAAAGGTGAAGGCCCCAGGTTTCATTTGGACATCGACATATTTCGATAAATTTATCGATAACTGAGTTATCGGTCAAAATATGATTGCCCAAAATCGTAAAAAATTCCCTACAATATGAGTACAAACGAAAGGTGAAGGCCCTAGGTTTCACTTGGACATCGACATATTTCGATAAATTTATCGATAACTGAGTTATCGGTCAAAATATGATTGCCCAAAAACTTAAAAAATTCCCTACAATATGGGTATCAAAGGAAAGGTGAAGGCCCCAGGTTTCACTTGGACATCGACATATTTCGATAAATTTATCGATAACTGAGTTATCGGTCAAAATGTGGTTGCCCGAAAACCTTAAGATTTCCCTACAATATGGGTACAAACTAAAGGTGAAGGCCCTAGGTTTCACTTGGACATCGACATATTTCGATAAATTTATCGATAACTGTGTTATCGGTCAAAATATGATTGCCCAAAAACCTAAAAAATTCCCTACAGTATGGGTATCAAACGAAAGGTGAAGGCCCCAGGTTTCACTTGGACATCGACATATTTCGATAAATTTATCGATAACTGAGTTATCGGTCAAAATGTGGTTGCCCGAAAACCTTAAAATTTCTCTACAATATGGGTATCAAACGAAAGGGGAAGGCCCCAGGTTTCACTTGCACTTCGATAAATTTATCGATAACTGAGTTATCGGTCAAAATGTGGTTGCCCAGAAACCTAAAAAATTCCCTACAGTATGGGTATCAAACGAAAGGTGAAGGCCCCAGGTTTCACTTGGACATCGACATATTTCTATAAATTTATCGATAACTGAGTTATCGGTCAAAATGTGGTTGCCCGAAAACCTTAAAAATTCTATACAATATGGATATCAAACGAAAGGGGAAGGCCCCAGGTTTCACTTGCACTTCGATAAATTTATCGATAACTGAGTTATCGGTCAAAATGTGGTTGCCCAGAAACCTAAAAACTTCCCCACAATATGGGTATCAAACGAAAGGTGAAGGTCCCAGGTTTCCTTTGGACATCGACATATATCGATAAATTTATCGATAACTGAGTTATCGGTCAAAATATGATTGCCCAAAAACCTAAAAAATTCCCTACAAGATGGGTACAAACTAAAGGTGAAGGCCCCAGGTTTTACTTGGACATCGACATATTTCGATAAATTTATCGATAACTGAGTTATCGGTCAAAATGTGGTTGCCCAAAAACCTAACAAATTCCCTACAATATGGGTATCAAACGAAAGGTGAAGGCCCCAGGTTTCACTTGGACATCGACATATTTCGATAAATTTATCGATAACTGAGTTATGTGGTTGCCAGAAAACCTTAAAATTTCCCTACAATATGGGTACAAACGAAAGGTGAAGGCCCTAGGTTTCACTTGGACATCGACATATTTCGATAAATTTATCGATAACTGAGTTATCGGTCAAAATATGATTGCCCAAAAACCTAAAAAATTCCCTACAATATGGGTATCAAACGAAAGTTGAAGGCCCCAGGTTTCATTTGGACATCGACATATTTCGATAACTTTATAGATAACTGAGTTATCGGTCAAAATATGATTGCCCAAAAACCTAAAAAATTCCCTACAATATGGGTACAAACGAAAGGTGAAGGCCCCAGGTTTCACTTGGACATCGACATATTTCGATAAAGTTATCGATAACTGAGTTATCGGTCAAAATGTGGTTGCCCAAAAACCTAAAAAATTCCCTACGATATGGGTATCAAACGAAAGGTGAAGGCCCCAGGTTTCACTTAGACATCGACATATTTCGATAAATTTATCGATAACTGAGTTATGTGGTTGCCCGAAAACCTAAAAAATTCCCTACAATATGGGTACAAACGAAAGGTGAAGGCCCCAGGTTTCACTTGGACATCGACATATTTCGATAAATTTATCGATAACTGAGTTATCGGTCAAAATGTGGTTGCCCAAAAACCTAACAAATTCCCTACAATATGGGTATCAAACGAAAGGTGAAGGCCCCAGGTTTCACTTGGACATCGACATATTTCGATAAATTTATCGATAACTGAGTTATGTGGTTGCCAGAAAACCTTAAAATTTCCCTACAATATGGGTACAAACGAAAGGTGAAGGCCCTAGGTTTCACTTGGACATCGACATATTTCGATAAATTTATCGATAACTGAGTTATCGGTCAAAATATGATTGCCCAAAAACCTAAAAAATTCCCTACAATATGGGTATCAAACGAAAGTTGAAGGCCCCAGGTTTCATTTGGACATCGACATATTTCGATAACTTTATAGATAACTGAGTTATCGGTCAAAATATGATTGCCCAAAAACCTAAAAAATTCCCTACAATATGGGTACAAACGAAAGGTGAAGGCCCCAGGTTTCACTTGGACATCGACATATTTCGATAAAGTTATCGATAACTGAGTTATCGGTCAAAATGTGGTTGCCCAAAAACCTAAAAAATTCCCTACGATATGGGTATCAAACGAAAGGTGAAGGCCCCAGGTTTCATTTGGACATCGACATATTTCGATAAATTTATCGATAACTGACTTTAAAGTGGTCACATGATATAGTAGGTAGGTAGGTTCAAGTGGCTGCCGCAGAGGCACACTTAGGCCAGTTTTGAAGGCCCGTTGTGATACCACCAACACAAGGAAAGTCAGCCCCGGGACCCAGCCATATGGAAAATCCCTGAGTTGTTGGGATTTTCCACATAGCAGAATCCCGGGACTGACACTCCTAAACCGACACCGTTACTCCTCCTCGAACCACTTAGATGACTTTATGAAGCCCATCAAGTCCTTTATGTCCATTTCCGCGATCTGGCTTAGACTATCTAGGAACGGAACTCCCAAAAAGCGCGTTCTCACGCCGCTTAAAGCCGGACAGTTGCAGATGAGGTGCTCCACCGTTTCCTCCTCCTCATCATCTTTGCAACTCCTGCAGCATCGTCGGTAGGGCACACTTAGCCTTTCTGCATGCCTACCAATGAGGCAGTGACCGGTTAATACCCCTATCAATATGCAGATTTCCCTCCTAGTTAGGGCATAAATGCGTCTAGACCTTTTAAGATCCCATTTTGGCCAGGTTTGTTTCGATATCCGACACCCTGGGGATTGCAGCCATCTTTCGTTGGCTTGACGGAGTGTGTGCTCCTTCAGCATTAGTTTGCATGTGGCAAACGGCATACCTAAGCGCTCTTTATCCCGAAGAACCTGCTTGGTCGTGCCCTGCCTGGCAAGCTCGTCTGCCTTACAGTTTCCCTCAATGTCCCTATGTCCCGGGACCCATATGAGGTTTACGCGGTTCTGTTGGGCCATCTCCTGAAGAGATCGACGACAGCTGAGCGTCAGTTCAGAGTTGAACGTGTATGAGCCAAGGGATTTGATTGCCGCCTGGCTATCGCTGAAAATAGTGATATCTCCTCCGATAACACGTTTGCTTAACCAGGCCGCGGCGTCCCGGATTGCCGAGACTTCCGCCTGGAAGACGCTACAATGATCAGGTAGTCTGAAGGAGAGTTCAAGGTCCAAATCCCTTGAATAAACCCCTCCTCCAACTCTGCCGTCCAACTTCGAGCCGTCGGTGTATATGGAAGTGCCACCATTTGTTTCGGGACACCAATCCGTCCTCTCCCAGTCTTCTCTGCTGGGAATGTTTATTTTGAAGCAGCTATCCCCGACTGTAGTGGTCGCACAACGATCTGTGCTTAGAGGGAGAAAGCTGTAAGATTCCAGAATACTGGAGTGTCCAATAGTACCCGCACCCCAACTGGAGGTTTCTCTTAGGCGCAGAGCTGATGCCGCCGCTGACCGAAACCCTTCCAGATCAAGTGGCAAAATGCCCAGAATGGCCTGGAGGGCTTCGTTGGGCGTTGTCCTTAGCGCACCGCTTATACAGATCATATTGGATCTATGGACTTTCCGCAACAGATTCAGGTATGTTGTCTTGCTCAGTGCCGGCCACCATACGACGACTCCATACAGCATGATTGGGCGAATGATGGCCGTGTAGATCCAACTGCATACTCTAGGGCTGAGCGCCCATTTTTTGCCAATGGCTCTTTTGCATGTGTAAAGAGCGATGCAAGCTTTCTTCTGGCGCTGAAGAACATTCTCCTTCCAATTCAGTTTCCCGTCCAGAACTATGCCTAGAAACTTGGCCTTATCCGACAAGCCCAGGCGCGTGCCATCTAGTTCTGGTAGGCTTAGTGGCGGTATTTTGTACCGGTTGGTGAAGAGGACAAGTTCCACTTTCCCCGGGTTGATACTAAGTCCGCAGCGAGAGGACCACCTCGAAACCTCTCGCAGTGCTACTTGCATCAGGTCACACAGAGTTTGTGGGAACTTGCCTCTGAATGCAATAGCTAAATCGTCTGCGTATGCCACTATCTTCCCGCCCCCCCAGCTTGTGTCACGTAGCAACGAGTTGACTGTGAGGTTCCATAAAAGCGGGGAAAGAACACCACCCTGGGGCGTTCCCCTTGTGACATAGCGTGATAACTCGACCGTACCAAGTGAAGAAGCTATTTTCGTTCCTCTTAGAAGTTGGTCAATTAAACCAGTTAGAGGTCTATCTACGCCCAGATTAGTTAGAGCGGAGTTGATCGCCTCCGGGCTTATATTGTTGAAAGCCCCCTCAATGTCTAAGAAGGCCACGAGACAGTAGTCCTTTTCACACAGCGATTTCTCAATGACAGATACTAGGCTGTGCAGAGCAGTTTCTGTTGATTTACTCTTGGTGTATGCATGCTGATAGCTAGAGATAAGGTTGCTATCAATAGTCGTTGAAAGGTAGTCGCTTAGTATCCTCTCAAAGGTTTTGAGTACAAAGGACGAGAGACTGATCGGTCTGTAATCTTTTGGCTCGTAGTGGGATGCCTTCCCAGCCTTAGGGATAAACACTACCGTGGCGCTTCTCCAGGAGCCCGGAATGTGGTTGAGAGCCAGGCAGGCTGTGAAGAGAAATACCAGCCATTTAGCTGATGTCTCCAACGTGTTTATAAGTTGCGCGGGGATAATCCCGTCCGGCCCGGCAGCCTTATACGGTTCAAAGCGCTTAACTGCCCACCTTACTCTTTCCTCAGTGATGGGTATATTTACTGCCAGGTTTGTTGCAGATGCTAGTGGTGCGTCATGCAGATTCCCCGGAAAATGTGTATTCAAGAGCAGCTCAAGGGTTTCCTCTTCCGTGCTGGTCCAGGATCCGTCAGGTTTTCGCAAATAGCTGATGGCTGTTTGACTTTTCGAGAGAACTCGTCTAAGTCTCGCTGTATCGTCGACCTTTTCGACGCCAGTGCAGAAATTTCTCCACGAGGTCCTCTTCGCCTGTCTCAGAGCTTTTTTATAGGCCCTTAGTTTAGCTTTATATTCGTGCCAGTGAGGCTCAGAGCCGAGGGTCTTGGCCTTGTTAAAATGTTTCCGGCATGATTTGCGGAGCGAGTCCAAATCGTAGGACCACCAATGTGGCCTGTGTTTACCGCGTGGTTTTGGCACTGGACAAGCCTGTCCTAGAGCATTTGAGAGCGCCGATGTAAATGTAGTAACAAGATCCTCCAGCTCCTCTACTGATGAGGGGGCCTGTGAGGGCAGTACTGGCAGGTCTCTGTCTAATATTTCATTGTGTAACTGCCAATTAAGTGTTACGTGGATTGCGCTTCATAATAGGTTGTTCTACAATAAAGTCTAGAACCATTTCTATGTAACGGTGGTCGGAGAATGAATGTTCTTCCAGAACCCGCCATTTTCTGACCCACTCATAAGCGCCTTCACTACAGATAGTGAGGTCTATGACCTCCCTGCGGGTCTTAGTGATAAAAGTAGGCTCATTACCCACGTTGCAAATTACCAGGTTAGTTGTTAAGAGGTAATCAAACAGAGACTCGCCCCTGGCATTGATATCGGAGCTCCCCCATTGGACATGGTGAGCATTAGCGTCCGCTCCAATAATAAGATTACCTGTGCAGAAATTTGACACCAGGTCTTTCACCTCCGTTTGTGGTGGGGGTTCTTCGGCGTCGTAGGGCATATAGACCGACGCCACCGTCAGGCGGGTGCTGTCGACCGTTAGACTGATAGCGGTAATATCACCATTGGTGTAGTTAGGTAGGAGAAAGGAGTTCAACTCAGACTTGACCAAAATACACGTTCTGACTTTGCTCTCCTCGCTGGCTCGAATGAGCTTGAAGCCCTTAGTCCCCAATCCGCAGATTCTCGAGCTATTGACCCAGGGTTCTTGGATGAGGACCACATCCACGTCGCCTTTAGAAAGACGACTACTTAAAGCAGCCGAATCCACTTTAGATTTGTGCAAATTAATCGGAAGCACCACCAACATGAGAGCGCACAGACTTCCCTGCCGTCCCCATATCGTCGAGGTTTGCTCCATCCCGGAGGTTGCCTATCAACGACGAGTTGTTCCGATTAACTGCCCGATGTGGCGTTGCAGGAGTCCTGCTGCCTGTAGCGTTAGATGTTAGTCGCTCAGCGTTGGCTGCTACCACCGTGACGTCGAGGACTTCCTCGTCCTGTAGGCTGTCCTCCAACTCCGAGTTGTTCACAGCACTATCGCCAAGGGACGTGGCGGATAACATGCTTTCCGCATCGGAATCCTCCGCTTCCTCTTCTGGTAATAAGTTTTCCGGTTCCCCCGGAGCAGCCGAGAAGGCAGCGCGCTGAGCATCACCACGATATACGTGGATAACGATCTGGCCTACGCTGTAGTGTACTAGGCCATTGCACCTTTTGAGGGGCTCGATTGACTCTTTATTCATGGTGAACACCACCTGTCTGTCGGGCCCTACCGCATCCCCGACCAGATTGACACTCCAGTCATGCGTTGGGAGGGACGGATTCATTAGCCGTAGCATCCCGAGTATTCTCTCGGGTTCGTCGGGGATGGCCGGAATCCACGCCATAGACAAGAATCTATTACAAAAATCCAAAGTATAATTATATAAAGTTGAAGGGAAGAGTTAATGATGGTGGAATAACTAAATTCAAACAACCCTACAATACTCCCCCTTCCGGAAATTAATGGTTAAATAAATTAAATGTAACTTTTTTTTTGGTTTTACTGTTAGGAAATTGTGCAACATCAATAATTGCTGATTTCAAACGATCAATAGGATTACTTTTAATTTCATTGTTTACTTCTATCTTAAAATTTTTGATATCTTTTTCAATAACTCTGTAAGGTCCATCATACAGATGTTGTAAAGAATGTTTGTTTACAACACGAACGAAACCAAATTGACAATCTTTTAAATTCTTCGGAACGAAAATACCAGTCGAATTTTGGTGATGCTCTAAATTAGATTTACAATTTTTAAAATGTTTTCGCAAATTACTTAAAACATCTGATGAAATTATATTCTCAGTAGTTGAGACAAAAAGTTCACCAGGTAACCGTAAGTTTTGACCGTAAACCATTTCCGCTGGTGTAGCCGAAATATCCTCTTTGAACGTCGATCGCAAACCTAGAAGTATTATCGGTAGCTCTTCGTACCAATCTCTGGAACCATTTCTAGCCATAATAGAGGATTTTAATTGAAATCGTTCTACCATCCCATTAGCTTGAGGATGGTAGGGTGACGTTGTTATTTGATGACTTCCTAAAAGTTTAGCTAATTCTGAGAACAATTTTGAGGTAAACTGCGTGCCTTGATCCGTCGTTATTTCCAATGGAACTCCGAAACGCGAAATATATTCATTAAAAAATTTCATTGCAATTGTTGCTGCAGAAATGTCCCTTAACGCATAAGCCTCTGGCCAACGGGTAAACCTATCAACTATCGTAAAAATGTAACGATGCCCTCTTGAAATCGGTAAAGGGCCAACAATATCCAAATTCAGAATGAAAATATTTGAAATATAAATTTTCAATATTGAAAATTAAAAGAAAAGAATCTATTACAAAAATCCAAAGTATAATTATATAAAGTTGAAGAGAAGAGTTAATGATGGTGGAATAACTAAATTCAAACAACCCTACAGACTTATTGTCAAAATGTGAGGCCAAATACCTTAAAATTTCCTAACAATATGGGTATCAAACGAAAGTGGAAGGCCAGAGGTTTCGTTTGGACTGCTGTATTTTTCGATATATTTATCGATAATTTCATAGGACATTTGACTAAAAAGTAAAAAATAAATATAGTTTAAAAAAACAAAAACTCACGCTTTTAGAGAGTATTGAACTAAAAAGTTGAAAATAATTTTAAAAACCCTACACAGTAGTATTGTGGAAAAAGCGTGGTCCGCTTTATGCCATAATTTTCGTATATTGAGCGCTGGACGCTTTTCCCACATAATGCTAGTTTCTTTACTACGCTTTCATTAGCTTTACTTGTACATACATTCATATGCATGTTTGCTTGTTTGTATGTAACTCTACTTCAGTCTACCCGATAGTGGCATATGACTGTCACAAAAACCTTGAAATGTGCCTTCAATATGGGTGTTGTCAAACGATAGGAGGTTGCATTTGGACTTCGATATATTTATCGATAACTAAGTTATCGGTCATAATGCCTACAATCTGGGTATCAAACAAATGGGAAGATCTACAGGTTTCTATTGGACTTGGGAATATTTCGATATATTTATCGATAACCGAGTTATCGGTCAAAATGAGGTTGTCCAATAGTATTCAAAATTGCCTACAATATGGGTATCAAACGAAAGTGGAGGCCCAGAGGTTTCGTTTACACTGCGGTATATTTCGATATATTTATCCATTACTTCATAACGCATTTAACTAAAAAGTGAAAAATAAATATAGTTTAAAAAGCGAAAACACACGTTTTTTAAAAATATTGCACTAAAAAGGTAAAAATAATTTAAATAAAAAACGAAGATTATGGAACAAAGCGGACCACGCTTTTCCACAATACTACTGTGTAGGGGTTTTAAAATTATTTTTAACTTTTAGGTTAGGTTCAAGTGGCTGCCGCAGAGGCACACTTAGGCCAGTTTTGAAAGGCCCGTTGTGATACCACCAACACAAGGAAAGTCAGTCCCGGGACCCAGCCATATGGAAAATCCCTGAGTTGTTGGTATTTTCCACATAGCAGAATCCCGGGACTGACACTCCTAAACCGACACCGTTACTCCTCCTCGAACCACTTAGATGACTTTATGAAGCCCATCAAGTCCTTTATGTCCATTTCCGCGATCTGGCTTAGGCTATCCAGGAACGGAACTCCCAAAAAGCGCGTTCTCGCGCCTCTTAAAGCCGGACAGTTGCAGATGAGGTGCTCCACTGTTTCCTCCTCCTCATCATCTTTGCAACTCCTGCAGCATCGTCGGTAGGGCACACCTAGCCTTTCTGCATGCCTACCAATGAGGCAGTGACCGGTTAATACCCCTATCAATATGCAAATTTCCCTCCTAGTTAGGGCATAAATGCGTCTAGACCTTTTAAGATCCCATTTTGGCCAGGTTTGTTTCGATATGCAACACCCTGGGGATAGCAGCCATCTTTCGTTGGCTTGACGGAGTGTGTGCTCCTTCAGCATTAGTTTGCATGTGGCAAACGGCATACCTAAGCGCTCTTTATCCTGAAGAACCTGCTTGGTCGTGCCCTGCCTGGCAAGCTCGTCTGCCTTACAGTTTCCCTCAATGTCCCTATGTCCCGGGACCCATATGAGGTTTACGCGGTTCTGTTGGGCCATCTCCTGAAGAGATCGACGACAGCTGAGCGTCAGTTCAGAGTTGAACGTGTATGAGCCAAGGGATTTGATGGCCGCTTGGCTATCGCTGAAAATAGCGATATCTTCTCCGATAACACGTTTGCTTAACCAGGCCGCGGCGTCCAGGATTGCCGAGACTTCCGCCTGGAAGAAGCTACAATAATCAGGTAGTCTGAAGGAGAGCTCAAGGTCCAAATCCCTTGAATAAACTCCTCCTCCAACTCTGCCGTCCAACTTCGAGCCGTCGGTGTATATGGAAGTGCCACCATTTGTTTCGGGACACCAATCCGTCCTCTCCCAGTCTTCTCTGCTGGGAATGTTTATTTTGAAACAGCTATCCCCGACTGTAGTAGTCGCACAACGATCTGTGCTTAGAGGGAGAAAGCTGAAAGATTCCAGAATACTGGAGTGTCCAATAGTACCCGCAGCCCAACTGGAGGTTTCTCTTAGGCGCAGAGCTGATGCCGCCGCTGACCGAAACCCTTCCATATCAAGTGGCAAAATGCCCAGAATGACCTGGAGGGCTTCGTTGGGCGTTATCCTTAGCGCACCGCTTATACAGATCATATTGGATCTATGGACTTTCCGCAACAGATTCAGGTATGTTGCCTTGCTCAGCGCAGGCCACCATACGACGACTCCATAAAGCATGATTGGGCGAATGATGGCCGCGTAGATCCAACTGCATACTGTAGGGCTGAGCCCCCATTTTTTGCCAATGGCTCTTTTGCATGTGTAAAGAGCGATGCAAGCTTTCTTCTGGCGCGGAAGAACATTCTCCTTCCAATTCAATTTCCTGTCCAGAACTATGCCTAGAAACTTGGCCTTATCCGACAAGCCCAGGCGCGTGCCTCTAGTTCTGGTAGGCTTAGTGGCGGTATTTTGTACCGGTTGGTGAAGAGGACAAGTTCCACCTTCCCTGGGTTGATACTAAGACCGCAGCGAGAGGACCACGTCGAAACTTCTCGCAGTGCTACTTGCATCAGGTCACACAGAGTTTGTGGGAACTTGCCTCTGAATGCAATAGCTAAATCGTCTGCGTATGCCACTATCTTCCCGCCCCCCAGCTTGTGTCACGTAGCAACGAGTTGACTGTGAGGTTCCATAAAAGCGGCGAAAGAACACCACCCTGGGGTGTTCCCCTTGTGACATAACGTGATAACTCAACCGTACCAAGTGAAGAAGCTATTTTCCTTCCCCTTAAAAGTTGGTCAATTAAATCAGTTAGAGGTATATCTACGCCCAGATTAGTTAGAGCGGAGTTGATAGCCTCCGGGCTTATATTGTTGAAAGCCCCCTCAATGTCTAGGAGGGCCACGAGACAGTAGTCCTTTTCACACAGCGATTTCTCAATGACAGACACTAGGCTGTGCAGAGCGGTTTCTGTTGATTTACCCTTGGTGTATGCATGCTGATAGCTAGAGATAAGGTTGCTATCAATAGTTGTTAAGAGGTAGTCGCTTAGTATCCTCTCAAAGGTTTTTAGTACAAAGGACGAGAGACTGATCGGTCTGTAGTCTTTTGGCTCGTAGTGGGATGCCTTCCCAGCCTTAGGGATAAACACTACCGTGGCGCTTCTCCAGGAGCCCGGAATGTGGTTGAGAGCCAGGCAGGCTGTGAAGAGAAATACCAGCCATTTAGCTGATGTCTCCAACGTGTTTATAAGTTGCGCGGGGATAATCCCGTCCGGCCCGGCAGCCTTATACGGTTCAAAGCTCTTAACTGCCCACCTTACTCTTTCCTCAGTGATGGGTATATTTACTGCCAGGTTTGTTGCAGGTGCTAGTGGTGCATCATGCAGATTCCCCGGAAATTGTGTATTCAAGAGCAGCTCAAGGGTTTCCTCTTCCGTGCTGGTCCAGGATCCGTCAGGTTTTCGCAGATAGCTGATGGTTGTTTGACTTTTCGAGAGGACTCGTCTAAGTCTCGCTGTGTCGTCCACCTTTTCGACGCCAGTGCAGAAATTTCTCCACGAGGTTCTCTTCGCCTGTCTCAGAGCTTTTTTGTAGGCCCTTAGTTTAGCTTTATATTCGTGCCAATGAGGCTCAGAGCCGAAGCTCTTGGCCTTGTTAAATTGTTTCCGGCATGATATTCGGAGCGAGTCCAAATCGTAGGACCACCAATGTGGCCTGTGTTTACCGTGTGGTTTTGGCACTGGACAAGCCTGTCCTAGAGCATTTGAGAGCGCCGATGTAAATGTAGTAACAAGATCCTCCAGCTCCTCTACTGATGAGGGGGCTTGTGAGGGCAGTACTGGTAGGTCTCTGTCTAATATTGCATTGTGTAACTGCCAATCAGTGTTACGTCGATTGCGCTTCATGATTGGTTGTTCTACAATAAAGTCTAAAACCATTTCTATGTAACGGTGGTCGGAGAAAGAATGTTCTTCCAGAACCCGCCATTTTCTGACCCACTCATAAGCGCCTTCACTACAGATAGTGAGGTCTATGACCTCCCTGCGGGTCTTAGTGATAAAAGTAGGCTCATTACCCACGTTGCAAATCACCAGGTTGGTTGTTAAGAGATAATCAAACAGAGACTCGCCCCTGGCATTGATGTCGGAGCTCCCCCATTGGACATGGTGAGCATTAGCGTCCGCTCCAATAATAAGATTACCCGTGCAGAAATTTGACACCAGGTCTTTCACCTCCGTTTGTGGTGGGGGTTCTTCGGCGTCGTAGGGCATATAGACCGAAGCCACCGTCAGGCGGGTGCTGTCGACCGTTAGACTGATAGCGGTATTATCCCCATTGGTGTAATTAGGTAGGAGAAAGGAGTTCAACTCAGACTTGACCAGAATACACGTTCTGACTTTGCTCTCCTCGCTGGCTCGAATGAGCTTGAAGCCCTTAGTCCCCAATCCGCAGATTCTCGAGCTATTGACCCAGGGTTCTTGGATGAGGACCACATCCACGTCGCCTTTAGAAAGACGACTACTTAAAGCAGCCGAAGCTACTTTAGATTTGTGCAGATTAATCTGAAGCACCACCAACATGAGAGCGCACAGACTTCCCTGCCGTCCCCATATCGTCGAGGTTTGCCCCATCCCGGAGGTTGCCTATCAACGACGAGTTGTTCCGATTAACTGCCCGATATGGCGTTGCAGGTGTCTTGCTGTCTGTAGCGTTAGATGTTAATCGCTCAGCGTTGGCTGCTACCACCGTGACGTCGAGGGCTTCCTCGTCCTGTAGGCTGTCCTCCATCTCCGAGTTGTTCACAGCACTATCGCCAAGGGACGTGGCGGATAACATGCTTTCCGCATCGGAATCCTCCGCTTCCTCTTCTGGTAATTCGTTTTCCGGTTCAATACTCTCTAAAAGCGTGAGTTTTAGTTTTTTTAAACTATATTTATTATTGTTATTGTTATGAGGTTGGTGGCCTTAATTTTCCTTTCGAAAAGCCATAGAAATTTTAAAATAATATATTATTCACTTCATAACATAATTGAAAATTTGGAATTAAAACATAACATAAATTGAAAAGCGCCAAATTGAAAATTTGGAATTAAAAATCGCGACGCCTTTTTAAAGAAATTTTAAATGCATATGATATAATTAACTTTATAATATAAATTGAAAAGTGAAAAAAATAAAATGAATTAAAAATCGCGCGATTTTTTATTCCAAATTTTTGACTGCGGCGCTTTTTTAAAGATATTCTAAATGCATACTAGCTGACCCCGCAGACTTCGTTCTGCACAAAATAGATTTTTGTTGAATTCATATCCATAATTCACGATTATACTTATATTTTCTTTATTCGAAAAAATCATTTTGTGTGGTGCGACTTCTCCTCTTCCTATTACTCGAACATTTCTTGTGAAAGTGTCATTTATATCGTATATCTCCATGCCAATTCCCAGGTATCTGCGATACAAATTTGTAGAGATATTCAGCCTTAAAGATTAATAATTAATAAGCCCCTGACATTAACCCTTTCGAAGGAACTCAGCTTAAAAATTAAGTATGTATTGGTGCCAATAACTCGATTTTTTTTCGTGATTATAAGAGTATCGTATATTTAATTACAAATTTCCAGGTTCCTACCTTGGACCCTTTTAGAGATATTTAGCATGAAAAGTTATGTTTCATGGGAAGTGCCACGGCCCCTTTTCTTAAAAAACTTTTTTTACACCACTTTTATACCCATATCGTTCAAACCCCTTCCAGGGTCGCACTTGCTCTACATTTTGGTCGATATTTGGGAAAGGGGACTTAGAAGCACTCCCTGTTAAAGCTCTCGCCAACACCTCTCATTTCATACCCATATCGCACAAACACTGTCTAGGGCCACAAATCTTCAACAGAGAAGGTTCAAGATAGGACTTTTACAGAGTAGCCTTAGCTACCTAAGAATACAGTTGTCGTATGTAGCAAAACTCTATTTCTAAGGAGACGCTTTTGAATTTTTAAAATAGAAAAAGCCTTAACTGTATGGCATACGACCAAATGCATGCTGAAAATCTGAGAAGTTATAGGCCATTCGAAAGAGATCGCGAATAGAAATCGGTTCAGCCGTTTAGACAGCCGCCGCGGGAATACAGAGTACTTTTCATTTTTATATATATAGATTACCTATTTCCTATACAAAATTGTGAAATTAGGAGTCTCAGCTTTCTTCATTTTTCGGCAACAAAAGGTTTTTAATCGGTCTTTTTTGTAAACCTGCTACAGAGAAGGTCCAAGAAAGTACATTTTACACAATAGAAATCGGTTTTTATAAATCTTCTACAGAGAAGGTCCAAAAAACCACTTTTTACAGAAAAGAAATCGGTTAAGCCGTTAAGCCAGGCATCGCAGAGATACGAAGGACATCTCATTTTTATATGTAATTATAGATTACCTATTTCCTATACAAAATTGTGAAATTTAGACGTCTCAGCTTTTTTCATTTTTCGGTAACAAAATAAAAGGTTTTTATTGGGTTTTTTTTTATAAACCTTCTACAGAGAAGGTCCAAGAAAGTATATTTTACAGAAGAGAAATCGGCTCAGCCGTTTAGACAGCCGCCGCGGTCATACGGAGTACTTTTAATTTTTATATACACAGATAAGATAAGAAGAAGAAGATCGCCTATTTCCTATACAAAATTGTGAAATTTAGACGTCTCAGCTTTCTTCATTTTTCGGCAACAAAACAAAAGGGTTTTAATCGTTTTTGTTTACAAACCTGCTACAGAGAAGGTCCAAGAAAGTAAATTTTACAGAATAGAAATCGGTTCAGGCGTTTAGACAGCCGCCGCGGTAATACAGAGTACATTTCATTTATATATATATAGATTACCAATATCCTATACAAAATTGTGGAATTTAGACGTCTCAGCTTTCTTCATTTTTCGGCAACAAAACAAAAGGTTTTTAATAGGTTTTTTTTTATAAACCTGCTACAGAGAAGGTCCAAGAAAGTAAATTTTACAAAATAGAAATCGGATCAGCCGTTTAGACAGCTGCCGCGTTAATACAGAGTACATTTCATTTTTTTTATATATAGCTGATATAATTAACTTTATAACTTAAATTGAAAATTTGGAATCAAAAATCGCGCGACTGCAGCGCCTTTTTAAAGAAATTTTAAATACATATGATATAATTTACTTTATAACATAAATTGAAAATTTGGAATTAAAAATTTTAGGCTGCAGCGCTTTTTTAAATAACTTTTTTTACGTATACGAGTATAGTCAAACCATAGAAAAATGCTAAATGCTAAGGAAAGGAAAACGACACCCGTGGGCTTTATTTCCTTTTGTAAGGAGAAAAAACTACAACTTAAAAAAGAAATAACGCCTGCGGGCTTTAATGCTTTTCCAAAAAGGAAATAGCGCCCGCGGCCGTTATTGCACTGCGGATAAGTAGGAAAGCCCCATAAGAAAAAAATTTGGATTAATAACAAGCTAAAACTTCTGAGCGGTTTCCCTCCCCCGAGACGCCCACCCTTTGTTCCTTCGAAAAATCTGGTAAGTGCGAAGTAGGGGGCGTCAAACATGTCAATTTGGTGCATGCAAATTCTTTATTAATAACAGTTTAATTTTTTTTTATTAATTGCCACTGTCGTAACCAACTCAGGAATATATGCGTCCTACAAATTGGGTGCGACACAATTGCTAATTTGATATGGAAAAACATATCTCAGTTCATTTGTATAGGTTAGGTTAGGTTAGGTTCAAGTGGCTGCCGCAGAGGCACACTTAGGCCAGTTTTGAAAGGCCCGTTGTGATACCACCAACACAAGGAAAGTCATGCCCGGGACCCAGCCATATGGAAAATCCCTGAGTTGTTGGGATTTTCCACATAGCAGAATCCCGGGACTGACACTCCTAAACCGACACCGTTACTCTTCCTCGAACCACTTAGATGACTTTATGAAGCCGATCAAGTCCTTTATGTCCAGTTCCGCGATCTGGCTTAGGCTATCTAGGAACGGAACTCCCAAAAAGCGCGTTCTCGCGCCGCTTAAAGCCGGACAGTTGCAGATGAGGTGCTCCACTGTTTCCTCCTCCTCATCATCTTTGCAACTCCTGCAGCATCGTCGGTAGGGCACACCTAGCCTTTCTGCATGCCTACCAATGAGGCAGTGACCGGTTAATACCCCTATCAATATGCAGATTTCCCTCCTAGTTAGGGCATAAATGCGCCTAGACCTTTTAAGATCAAATTTTGGCCAGGTTTGTTTTGATATCCGACACCCTGGGGATTGCAGCCATCTTTCGTTGGCTTGACGGAGTGTGTGCTCCTTCAGCATTAGTTTGCATGTGGCAAGCGGCATACCTAAGCGCTCTTTATCCTGAAGAACCTGCTTGGTCGTGCCCTGCCTGGCAAGCTCGTCTGCCTTACAGTTTCCCTCAATGCCCCTATGTCCCGGGACCCATATGACGATTACGCGGTTCTGTTGGGCCATCTCCTGAAGAGATCGACGACAGCTGAGCGTCAGTTCAGAGTTGAACGTGTATGAGCCAAGGGATTTGATTGCCGCTTGGCTATCGCTGAAAATAGCGATATCTTCTCCGATAACACGTTTGCTTAACCAGGCCGCGGCGTCCAGGATTGCCGAGACTTCCGCCTGGAAGACGCTACAATGATCAGGTAGTCTGAAGGAGAGCTCAAGGTCCAAATCCCTTGAATAAACCCCTCCTCCAACTCTGCCGTCCAACTTCGAGCCGTCGGTGTATATGGAAGTGCCACCATTTGTTTCGGGACACCAATCCGTCCTCTCCCAGTCTTCTCTGCTGGGAATGTTTATTTTGAAGCAGCTATCCCCGACTGTAGTGGTCGCACAACGATCTGTGCTTAGAGGGAGAAAGCTGTAAGATTCCAGAATACTGGAGTGTCCAATAGTACCCGCACCCCAACTGGAGGTTTCTCTTAGGCGCAGAGCTGATGCCGCCGCTGACCGAAACCCTTCCAGATCAAGTGGCAAAATGCCCAGAATGGCCTGGAGGGCTTCGTTGGGCGTTGTCCTTAGCGCACCGCTTATACAGATCATATTGGATCTATGGACTTTCCGCAACAGATTCAGGTATGTTGTCTTGCTCAGTGCCGGCCACCATACGACGACTCCATACAGCATGATTGGGCGAATGATGGCCGTGTAGATCCAACTGCATACTCTAGGGCTGAGCGCCCATTTTTTGCCAATGGCTCTTTTGCATGTGTAAAGAGCGATGCAAGCTTTCTTCTGGCGCTGAAGAACATTCTCCTTCCAATTCAGTTTCCCGTCCAGAACTATGCCTAGAAACTTGGCCTTATCCGACAAGCCCAGGCGCGTGCCATCTAGTTCTGGTAGGCTTAGTGGCGGTATTTTGTACCGGTTGGTGAAGAGGACAAGTTCCACTTTCCCCGGGTTGATACTAAGTCCGCAGCGAGAGGACCACCTCGAAACCTCTCGCAGTGCTACTTGCATCAGGTCACACAGAGTTTGTGGGAACTTGCCTCTGAATGCAATAGCTAAATCGTCTGCGTATGCCACTATCTTCCCGCCCCCCCAGCTTGTGTCACGTAGCAACGAGTTGACTGTGAGGTTCCATAAAAGCGGGGAAAGAACACCACCCTGGGGCGTTCCCCTTGTGACATAGCGTGATAACTCGACCGTACCAAGTGAAGAAGCTATTTTCCTTCCTCTTAGAAGTTGGTCAATTAAACCAGTTAGAGGTCTATCTACGCCCAGATTAGTTAGAGCGGAGTTGATCGCCTCCGGGCTTATATTGTTGAAAGCCCCCTCAATGTCTAAGAAGGCCACGAGACAGTAGTCCTTTTCACACAGCGATTTCTCAATGGCAGATACTAGGCTGTGCAGAGCAGTTTCTGTTGATTTACTCTTGGTGTATGCATGCTGATAGCTAGAGATAAGGTTGCTATCAATAGTCGTTGAAAGGTAGTCGCTTAGTATCCTCTCAAAGGTTTTGAGTACAAAGGACGAGAGACTGATCGGTCTGTAATCTTTTGGCTCGTAGTGGGATGCCTTCCCAGCCTTAGGGATAAACACTACCGTGGCGCTTCTCCAGGAGCCCGGAATGTGGTTGAGAGCCAGGCAGGCTGTGAAGAGAAATACCAGCCATTTAGCTGATGTCTCCAACGTGTTTATAAGTTGCGCGGGGATAATCCCGTCCGGCCCGGCAGCCTTATACGGTTCAAAGCGCTTAACTGCCCACCTTACTCTTTCCTCAGTGATGGGTATATTTACTGCCAGGTTTGTTGCAGATGCTAGTGGTGCGTCATGCAGATTCCCCGGAAAATGTGTATTCAAGAGCAGCTCAAGGGTTTCCTCTTCCGTGCTGGTCCAGGATCCGTCAGGTTTTCGCAAATAGCTGATGGCTGTTTGACTTTTCGAGAGAACTCGTCTAAGTCTCGCTGTATCGTCGACCTTTTCGACGCCAGTGCAGAAATTTCTCCACGAGGTCCTCTTCGCCTGTCTCAGAGCTTTTTTATAGGCCCTTAGTTTAGCTTTATATTCGTGCCAGTGAGGCTCAGAGCCGAGGGTCTTGGCCTTGTTAAAATGTTTCCGGCATGATTTGCGGAGCGAGTCCAAATCGTAGGACCACCAATGTGGCCTGTGTTTACCGCGTGGTTTTGGCACTGGACAAGCCTGTCCTAGAGCATTTGAGAGCGCCGATGTAAATGTAGTAACAAGATCCTCCAGCTCCTCTACTGATGAGGGGGCCTGTGAGGGCAGTACTGGCAGGTCTCTGTCTAATATTTCATTGTGTAACTGCCAATTAAGTGTTACGTGGATTGCGCTTCATAATAGGTTGTTCTACAATAAAGTCTAGAACCATTTCTATGTAACGGTGGTCGGAGAATGAATGTTCTTCCAGAACCCGCCATTTTCTGACCCACTCATAAGCGCCTTCACTACAGATAGTGAGGTCTATGACCTCCCTGCGGGTCTTAGTGATAAAATTAGGCTCATTACCTACGTTGCAAATTACCAGGTTAGTTGTTAAGAGGTAATCAAACAGAGACTCGCCCCTGGCCGGAATCTCCTTCCAATTCAGTTTCCCGTCCAGAACTATGCCTAGAAACTTGGCCTTATCCGACAAGCCCAGGCGCGTGCCATCTAGTTCTGGTAGGCTTAGTGGCGGTATTTTGTACCGGTTGGTGAAGAGGACAAGTTCCACTTTCCCCGGGTTGATACTAAGTCCGCAGCGAGAGGACCACCTCGAAACCTCTCGCAGTGCTACTTGCATCAGGTCACACAGAGTTTGTGGGAACTTGCCTCTGAATGCAATAGCTAAATCGTCTGCGTATGCCACTATCTTCCCGCCCCCCCAGCTTGTGTCACGTAGCAACGAGTTGACTGTGAGGTTCCATAAAAGCGGGGAAAGAACACCACCCTGGGGCGTTCCCCTTGTGACATAGCGTGATAACTCGACCGTACCAAGTGAAGAAGCTATTTTCCTTCCTCTTAGAAGTTGGTCAATTAAACCAGTTAGAGGTCTATCTACGCCCAGCCCCCTCAATGTCTAAGAAGGCCACGAGACAGTAGTCCTTTTCACACAGCGATTTCTCAATGACAGATACTAGGCTGTGCAGAGCAGTTTCTGTTGATTTACTCTTGGTGTATGCATGCTGATAGCTAGAGATAAGGTTGCTATCAATAGTCGTTGAAAGGTAGTCGCTTAGTATCCTCTCAAAGGTTTTGAGTACAAAGGACGAGCGCCTGATCGGTCTGTAATCTTTTGGCTCGTAGTGGGATGCCTTCCCAGCCTTAGGTATAAACACTACCGTGGCGCTTCTCCAGGAGCCCGGAATGTGGTTGAGAGCCAGGCAGGCTGTGAAGAGAAATACCAGCCATTTAGCTGATGTCTCCAACGTGTTTATAAGTTGCGCGGGGATAATCCCGTCTGGCCCGGCAGCCTTATACGGTTCAAAGCTCTTAACTGCCCACCTTACCCTTTCCTCAGTGATGGGTATATTTACTGCCAAGTTTGTTGCAGGTGCTAGTGGTGCGTCAAGCAGATTCCCTGGAAAATGTGTATTCAAGAGCAGCTCAAGGGTTTCCTCTTTCGTGCTGGTCCAGGATCCATCAGGTTTTCGCAAATAGCTGATGGCTGTTTGACTTTTCGAGAGGACTCGTCTAAGTCTCGCTGTGTCGTCGACCTTTTCGACGCCAGTGCAGAAATTTCTCCACGAGGTTCTCTGCGCCTGTCTCAGAGCTGTTTTGTAGGCCCTTAGTTTAGCTTTATATTCGTGCCAATGAGGCTCAGAGCTGAGGCTATTGGCCTTGTTAAATTGTTTCCGGCATGATTTGCGGAGCGAGTCCAAATCGTAGGACCACCAATGTGGCCTGTGTTTACAGCGTGGTTTTGGCACTGGGCAAGCCTGTCCTAGAGCATTTGAGAGCGCCGATGTAAATGTAGTAACAAGATCCTCCAGCTCCTCTACTGATGAGGGGGCTTGTGAGGGCAGTACTGGCAGGTCTCTGTCTAATATTTCATTGTGTAACTGCCAATTAGTGTTACGTGGGTTCCGCTTCATGATTGGTTGTTCAACAATAAAGTCTAGAACAATTTCTATGTAACGGTGGTCGGAGAATGAATGTTCTTCCAGAACCCGCCATTTTCTGACCCACTCATAAGCGCCCTCACTACAGATAGTGAGGTCTATGACCTCCCTGCGGGTCTTAGTGATAAAATTAGGCTCATTACCTACGTTGCAAATTACCAGGTTAGTTGTTAAGAGGTAATCAAACAGAGACTCGCCCCTGGCATTGATATCGGAGCTCCCCCATTGGACATGGTGAGCATTAGCGTCCGCTCCAATAAAAAGATTACCCGTGCAGAAATTTGACACCAGGTCTTTCACCTCCGTTTGTGGTGGGGGTTCCTCGGCGTCGTAGGGCATATAGACCGACGCCACCGTCAGGCGGGTGCTGTCGACCGTTAGACTGATAGCGGTAATATCACCATTGGTGTAGTTAGGTAGGAGAAAGGAGTTCAACTCAGACTTGACCAAAAAACACGTTCTGACTTTGCTCTCCTCGCTGGCTCGAATGAGCTTGAAGCCCTTAGTCCCCAATCCGCAGATTCTCGAGCTACTTACCCAGGGTTCTTGGACGAGGACCACATCCACGTCGCCTTTAGAAAGACGATTACTTAAAGCAGCCGAAGCCACTTTAGATTTGTGCAGATTAATCTGAATCCCGGAGGTTGCCTATCAACGACGAGTTGTTCCGATTAACTGCCCGATATGGCGTTGCAGGAGTCCTGCTGCCTGTAGCGTTAGATGTTAATCGCTCAGCGTTGGCTGCTACCACCGTGACGTCGAGGACTTCCTCGTCCTGTAGGCTGTCCTTTATCTCCGAGTTGTTCACAGCACTATCGCCATGGGACGTGGCGGATAACACGCTTTCCGCATCGGAATCCTCCTCTTCCTCTTCTGGTAACTCGTTTTCCGGTTCCCCCGGAGCAGCCGAGAAGGCAGCGCGCTCAGCATCACCACGATATACGTGGATAACGATCTGGCCTACGCTGTAGTGTACTAGGCCATTGCACCTTTTGAGGGGCTCGATTGACTCTTTATTCATGGTGAACACCACCTGTCTGTTGGGCCCTACCGCATCCCCGACCAGATTGACACTCCAGTCATGCGTTGGGAGGGACGGATTCATTAGCCGTAGCATCCCGAGAATTCTCTCGGGTTCGTCAGGGATGGCCGGAATCCACGCTCTTGCCCTTGGACGAGCTGGAATGTCCTTCCAGTGGACGACCTCTATCTTTGCGCCCTTGTAGACTTCACCCAGTTTAGCAGCTGCTGCCTTGTACAGTGCTACGGTTTTTGCAACCTCGCATGCGAGTAATTTAATCTGACCCTGGTGCCAACCCGCATCCGTTACTCGCGCCGAACTACCCGGAAACTCCGGAGCAACGTTGAGAAGAATGTTGCCGAGTTCATTTCGCACGTAACGCCACCGGTCCTTGGGGATGGCCAGACGGTCATTGCCTCGGTCAAGGACGCCTATAAGGATCCTGTCCTTGGTTACCTCAGCAAAGCTTTGTTTGCCCGCTCCAGGGGTATTCTGATGCCGCTTGGGAGGGGGAATTAACTCCAGGTCCGATCTCTGGCGCATGAAAGGGTTAACTTTTAACCTCTTTGGCATGTAAGAATTTTGGAAATCCGGTATCACAGCTTTCGCTAGCTTTACCGATTTACTGGAATTCGGCGACAGCGATTCCTGCGGTACCCCTTCATACCTCTTCAGGATCTTTGCAGGCAATCTTTTCTCGTGGTATGTGAAGCGGCGGGGAGATGTCTCCCGGGAGTGCGGACCCGTAGTTGCCATCGCGGTCGCTCTCCTTGCCGACATCGCAGTTGCAGCTTCCTTCGAAACTCCGAGGCCAGGTCGTGAGACCGCTGCCACGGACGTAAAGATACTGGTTTTCATATCAGGGAGTTTAGCATCCGCCGTTGTCCGCTTAGCTGCGTTGGCAACCGCACTGGTGCTAGCTCCCATCAAGTCAATCTTACTCGATAGAGGGTTGGTTGACCGACTCGTAGTTGCCATCGCTGTCGATCCCCCCTTGATTGTGGAACGGAGGTTGTCCTCCGGCGTTGTTGTTGCTTTCTCGCCTGCTCCTCCATAGCTCCCCTTTGCTGAGGAGTGAAATTTGGCGTTAGTTTTGATTTTGTGTTTTTCCGACAGGGTGGATACTAGATGTATATTGGAACGATTTTCTGTCATCCCTTGTCAATTTTGGTTTTGTAACAAACCGGTCTGTTTGTTACAAAACCATAATTGACAAGGGATGACGGAAAATCGTTCCAATATACATCTAAATTTAGCGTTGTTTGTTTTTTAGGTTTTTCGTTTTTGAGTTCATCTTGTTCGTACGACCCATCGCCGGACAAGGCCAGCTTAGGGTCAAGGGAAGAGTAGGGGAAAATGTGTCGTCCGCCGCGGCAGAGCCCCGTACCGCGGTAAGGCCATGCTTACTCTCTCAGGCGACCCGGTATCAGAGAGGCTCCGTTCAAATACAGCCACGATTTACCTCCCGGCTGCAAACGTCCAATGGGCACGGTTTCGCATAACACCCTGGATTGGGACCCTGACCTTTGTGCAAACTTAAGGATATTTTTACATGGTTTCTGGTAAATAATTTATTATATTCAAATTTAATAAAATAATTTTTTCTAACGAAATTAGAAAAAATGTTAGTGCACGAAAAAGCTGTGAGCCCCTCTATATGTCCATTGTGGGTTAACATTTTTTTTAATACCTTGTATTTATAGATTCTCTTTAAAGACATAAATAGAATACATAGTTAAATCTGTTTATTTCTTAACTAACAGACCCGGAAGTTGTCATCCAGCCCAAACATGGACCTACGCAAAATTTGACGTACCTATGTACCAACTCTTCTCTTTTTAGGTCTCACATTTCCGTTTTATCTTTGAAGACAGGAAACATTCGAAATGAAAAAGGGGAGGTTGCCCAAAATTAAGGACTTCGACCACGTATTTGAAATTTTGGGTATGCAGATTTATATGCTTGACTTAAGACATGTGCAGTATGAAACTTCCCCATAAAAACCAGGGGGTCAAAGCCGATTTAAGACATATAGTGTCTTCAGCAAAGTTTCTTAAAATAATTCCTCAAACATTTTTCCCAATGACGATTTTATACAAAAAAATCGGCCCATTGCTTAGGCATACAGACTGAGTGAAAATTTATTCTAGAAACCTTTGTTTGGGTTCCTCTGCCTTCATATCAATTTTTGTTGAATATCTGCAATCTAAAGAGATCGATCTGTTAAAATTTTATTATATTTATGCATTGCGACACTTCTTGTAGGACTGGGGACATGTCGCACTATTTTTGTAGGACAATGTTACATTCCTAATCGGGATCGAATTATCTATCAATCGCGGGTCTTGTCCTACGGTTATTAATGAAAAAAATTTGACATCAAATTGACCACTTTGTGGCGGGGGACTGGCTGCATGTCGCACTTTTTTTGTAGGACAATAATGCCATTGGATCATGTCCATCACTGACAACGATCTGTGAAAAAATTTGCTTGATGTTAATAAATATTTTGATGCCGTAATTTTGACATATTTGGGCTGTCGGACCCACTTTTTGTCGCACCCAATTTGTAGGACGCATATATTTCTGAGTTGGTTACGACAGTGGCAATTAATAAAAAAAAATTAAACTGTTATTAATAAAAAATTTCCATACACCAAATTCGCATGTTTGACGCCCCCTACCTCCCAGGGGTCACACTTACCATATTTTACGAAGAAAATTTAGCTTGTAATTAATCAAAATTTTTTCCTTATGGGGGTTCTCCTACTAGATGGAAAGATTACATGACCTAGAAGTTTCCACTGGTCATACCAACTCACTACCACGACAGTTGGGCAGTACCGCGATCATATCCGGCCAATGGGGGTGGAATTGTTGTTAAAAGTAACAACAGAAAAAAGTATCATATTCTTTAATGTTTTCTATGTCGTAGTTTTTCATGATCACTGCAACATATTGTACGTATGTATAAAGACAATTTTTTTGCAGGGCGACTCTTTACATTGGTTCTGTTGCACACTTTACGCGGCTTGCAGATTGTCTTATACCCCAACAGTAGGCGAATCAAATGCAATCGTAATGGGCAATTGTATTTCACTAAACAAAATGCTTCGTTGTTGCAATATAAGGTAAAATTTAGATTAAAACTTTATTAAAATTTAACTTATTTTATTTACGGCAGTATATCAGACTTCATATCGAAAATAAAAGTGTGGCATGAAATGGCAAATCTACCTTACAGCTTTTATCGCCAAATAGAAAGATTGGAAAGAACTCCTGGGATCACTTATCACCTTTACTGCCGTTACAATGATGTTTTTGAACAAATTTTTGTATCATCTCGGTATGATAAAAAAAACACAAAATACCGGTAAGAATAAGCAAATATTGTGTCGCAATCTATGAATTTTTCTTATACATAGTTTTCAACCATCGGTTTTCCATAAATAATGGAAAGTTGGACTAGAGCTAGGGGTTATATTGAATGTTCTAATTCGTGTATAAATTTGACAAAGGAACATTTAAGACCATGAACAAAGATTGTGCAAAAAGCGATACCGTTATAACATTTAAGACCATGAACCAAAGATAAAAGATTGTGCAAAAAGCGATACCGTTAGAATAAATTTGCCTGTTTTGACAGAATCAGCTGTTGTTACGTCATGGGTTGACACAGAATTGTCACCTAACTCTACTTTTATCGCTAGAGTTATGTAAAAAACTGTGTTGTGGGGGAAACCATGGAAGAACTCAAGATGGCCGACTGAGCAGCGCAGCCGTGACGTCATACGATAACTGGGGAAGACAAATCCTACCAAATTTACCTCTGCGGGTTAGGGGTTTAGAATATGCCCGAGGTAGGTATGCCGGTCGTAGGCGACTAAAATCCACGAAATCGTTCGCAAGACAGTCGGGCAGTACCGCAAGGGAGTAACGGAACGTACCGGATTCATCCGGCAAAGGACTATCAACACCCGTACTACCCCTGTCTGTTCTGTCACTTAACTTTTTATAAGTGGATCTTCCGACTAGGCAGGGCAAAGTATGGCTACAACAACAACAACAAATCCTACAATCATCTTCATCATTTATAAGCGGTTTTGGCCGTTACCTATCAGAACACGCCAGTCATTCCTTTCCAGCGATAACTGATCCCAATAGGAAACCCCAAAGGAGTTCAAGTCGTCTTCCACCTGTTGTTTCCATCTCAATCGAGACATCCCCTTTCTTCTGCTGCCGAATCGGGTGCCGATATGAAAACCTCCTGAGATGGAGCTTCTTTGTCCATCCGCATAACATGACCCAGCCATCGGGAGTCTTTGGCGTAGAGCTCGTATAGCTCATTGTTAAATCTCTTTCGATATTCGCCGTTGGCATCACGGGAAGGACCATATATCTTCGGGAGAACTTTTGTCCCCAATGGCCATCTCACCTTCTCTTGACATTTGACACATGCTGCGCCTGCGGGTTAAGGATTTAGAACAAGCATCGGCGCCCCATAGATTTTAAGATCAGACAAATAGGTTACGCTCATACAAATAGGTTGCGCTCTTTGTTTACCAAATGTTTTAGTCTTAGCCGAGCAATTGGTGAAGCAACATCGCGCGTGGCTATCGCTTGTTTGCGCAGCGAATTATAACCCAAAAAAATGCGATTAGTCTGGTATGCGTGAGGGATGAGTCGCAATGGACTAATGTCAGTTTTGATCATACTGAATGGTCTGAACTGTTTGAGTGAAATGTGTTTCAGCATGTCCCCTCTCAAGATATTAATCACATAATTTGTTTTGAAGGGAAACATAAGTATGTGTAGCTACCTAAACCGCACATTTTAGGTTTCATGACAGATGGCAACCTCAATAATTAGAAATAAGTTGGCAGTATGTTTTCTTACATTTTCTTTATTCATGTCATTCGTCATTTGAATTAGACAGAAAAACGTATAGTGCGAATAAAGTAGTGTTTAAGCACACACTGCTCCTTAACGAAGAATAGGTTGACCTAAAATGACGCCAAAATCTGTAAATTCCACATCGCCTGGGACGCTGTCCTGATGACGAATCACTTTGGTTTGAAATTCTAGCTGACCCTGATTTTTTTAGTATAGAACAGGTGGAATGTGTAAAGGGTTAATTGGAAAGAAAGATGATGTTAAATTCTACTTTTTGAACAAATTCTGTATTTCACCTACGATTTTCTTGGTTGCTATAGAAACTAAATCTTTTCAAATACCTTCCAGCTTCTTTAAACCCCAAGCCAGTAATTTTATCTCCCATAACAGGAATAATATAACTCAAACAAAAGTTTCACCAAAAATCAATCGTTCACATCTGAACAACATAGATATTTGTCATGCGAACTGTGTAGCGGAGGCCATTCAATAAGATCTTGCGAGAAATTTATAAAATTATCAATAAACGAGCGAAATAACTTAGTCAGGACTAAGAAACTCTGTACAAACTGTTTGTCGAATAGTCCCCCAGTACAGAGATGTCCGAGTACATACAAGTGCTCATATTGCCAAGGGAGACACCATTCGATGCTCCATATACACAATCACAATAACTCTTAAAATAGTCGAACTTTCAATAGAACCACTGGACTAGCGGCAACAGCTAGTCCTGAAAATATCGAAACAGAAAGTCCTGAAAGTTGTCAAGAACAACCATGCTCCTCAAAAGCAGCCAGAATACAAACGCTTCATTCAAATGCAAGCAAAATTTTATTACCTACAGCAATCGTCTCCATCGAACACCAAGGAGAACGATTTAAGCTAAGGGCCTTAATCGATCAAGGATCACAGCGATCTTTTATAGCATCGAAGGTCCAACAAACTTTAAATTTACCAACCAAATCAGCCAACTTTGAAATCTCAGGAATGGGTGGAAGAGTAGTACAAAACTCAAATAAAATCTGCCTCATTACCTTGGTGTCTTCAAATGCGGATCAAAGAATAAAAGCACAAGCTATAGTTCTGCCGCGACTTACAAACATGATCCCAAGCTATAATATAAATAGCGAGCACTGGCAAAAGTTTTCACATCTGAAACTTGCCGATCCCAATTGCCATACCCCCGATCAAATCGACATATTATTGGGAAGCGATCTAATCCCCCAAATAATACTAGAAGGTGTTGAGAAAATTTCCAACAACCTATTAGCCCAAAATACCATCTTTGGATGGATTTTAAGCGGTCAAGTCAAAGAGAAAATCTCCACGTTCACAACGCAAGTGGGAGATATTTCAAATGACAGTCTTAATTCACAATTGAGAAAATTCTGGGAAATCGAAGAACTCCCTCCAATTCCCGTTACTACAGCTGTATTGTGAAGCCTTCTACAAAGCCACAACTACAAGATCAGACAACGGGCGGTACGTCTCGTACGACTACCATTTAAACAACAATTTCCGGATACATTCGCCTTAGGTCACTCACGAACATCAGCTCTACAGCAGTTTCTAAGTATGGAAAGAAACCTACATACTTAAAAAAGGCGAGCTAAAAACCTCATACGACAATGTTCTTCCACACCACGCGGTTATAAAACCGGTAAAACTTACAACAAAAGTAAGAGTGTGTTTAATGCATCTAAATGCACAAGCTCAGGTAACTCCCTAAATGATGTTTTATACACGGGACCAACATTGGCGTATGTATAAATACGTTTTCAATGGTGACGTCGAGAAAATGTACAGGCAAATCCTAGTACATGAAGACGACGAAGATTACCAGCGAATTATATTTCGCAATTCACCTAGTAGTCCAATTCGAAACTACAAACTAAAAACGGCGACATTTGGCGTAAACTGCGCCCCCTTCCTAGCCATTCGTACATTGCACGAACTGGCAAAAGATACAACAGCCAAATTACCTCTAGCCGCCCCGGTGCTTAGCTCTCAAACGTACGTAGACGACATACTGTCGGGAAGCCAAAGCCTTCCCTTAGCGTGCGAGTCACTAGCTCAAGTTATCGAAGCCCTCGACTCAGCAGGGTTTCCATTAAAAAAGATAACTTCAATCATCCAGAAATACTGGCAAATATAAAAAAGGAAAATCTGCTAGATACCAATTTTCTAAAATTTGAGAAAGAGAGCTCCACTAAAACCTTGGGCATACAAAAAATTTTGCGCAGCGTCTGTTCACCATGAGGTGCGGCTGCAAGCGGGCGTCTGTCTTGAAGCAAGCGGCTCGCTATATAAATGTGTAAATATTTTCCAAAAACCCCGAAACGGGTTGTGCGCTGGGTTTGGGACCCGCCACGTAAAAAATTCAGTCCAATGAAAAATGTATTAAAGCCACGGATGAGAACCCCCTTTAATGTTGACGACCCGGCAAAACGAATAAGGCATAATGATTTGGATATTAGGGCATGTACCGGGAATGTCCGGACCCTTTCAAGGGACGGTACCGCTGCCCGACTGGTTGATGTCCTCGTTAACGCAAAGGCTGACATCACCGCCCTGCAGGAAATGCGATGGACGGGACAAGGAAAGACGACCATCGGACCTTGTGACGTATACTACAGTGGCCAGACACGCGGCAAAGCGCGTGGTGTAGGATTCGTGGTGGGAAAGAGACTTCGCCGCCAAGTACTAGCGTTCACCCCCGTGGACGAGCGTCTCGCTGCGATCCGCATCAAAGCGAAATTTTTCAACATAACATTTATCTGCGCCTATGCGCCGACTGAGGAGACGGACGACGCAGAGAAGGACTCCTTCTACGATAAACTTGAACAGACTTATGATCGCTGCCCCCAACATGATATCAAAATCGTGCTCGGCGACTTTAATGCGAAGGTGGGCAAGGAAGGAGTCTTTGGTCCAACAGTTGGAAAATTTAGTCTCCATGATATAACATCCCCCAACGGCACTAGGTTGATTGATTTCGCCGCTGCTCGCAATATGGTCATCAGTAGTACCAGGTTCCAGCATAAACGAATACACCAAGCCACATGGCTGTCTCCTGATCAAAGAACAAGAAACCAGATTGATCATGTCATGATCGACGGCAGACATAGCTCCACCGTTCTGGACGTGCGTACCCTTCGTGGTCCCAATATCGACTCGGACCATTATCTTGTTGCAGCCAAGATACGCACACGCCTCTGTGTAGCAAAGAAAGTGCGCACAGTAACGGAAGGAAAGTTTGACGTCGAGAAGCTGCGCACGACACAGACAGCTGACAATTTCTCCACTCGACTCTCACACCTGCTATCGGAGAGCAATCCTCGACCTAACGATGCAACCGAGCAATGGAAGCATATCTCTCACTCATTACGTACCGCCGCTGAGGCCACTATAGGGTTCCAGCGAGCCCGCAAAAACAACTGGTACGATGAGGAATGCAGCACTGCCTCGGACAAAAAGGACGCTGCCTACAGGGAGACGTTGCGAACGGGCGCAACCCGCAGTGTATGGCAACGCTATCGTGAGGCAAAGAAGGAAGAGAGACGCCTTTTCAGAAAAAAGAAACGTGAGGCCGAAAGGCGTGAGTGTGAGGAGCTTGAGATGCTGGCTGACAGGAATGATGCCCGAAAATTCTATGAAAAGATCCGGCGGATGACGGAAGGTTTTAAGACCGGGGCAAGTTCCTGTAAGGACAATAATGGCGACCTGGTAACCGACGTACAGAGTGTACTTAAATTATGGAGGGAGCACTTCTCCTCACTGCTAAATTGCGAGGGAGACGTCGAACCCGATACCCCAATCCCTGACGATGGAAAAGTCGTCCCACCACCTGACTATGATGAAGTGAGGATAGCTATATCGCGGCTCAAAACAACAAAGCGCCTGGAAAAGACGGACTACCCGCCGAGCTGTTCAAACACGGAGGCGAAGAGCTGGTAAAAAGCATGCATCAGCTCTTATGCAGAATATGGTCAGGCGAGTGCATGCCTCCAGATTGGAATTTAAGTGTGCTCTGCCCAATCCACAAGAAAGGCGATCTCGCCAACCGCACCAACTACCGCGGAATCAGCCTTCTTAATATCGCATATAAGGTTCTTTCTAGCGTATTGTGTGAAAGACTGAAGCCCATCGTAGACAAGCTTATTGGACCTTATCAGTGTGGCTTTAGACCTGGTAAGTCTACCATCGACCAGATTTTCACGATACGCCAAATCCTGGAGAAGACCCATGATAAAAGAATCGACACACACCATCTCTTTGTCGATTTCAAAGCCGCTTTTGACAGCGCAAAAAGGAGTTGCCTGTATGCCGCCACGTCTGAATTTGACTTCCCTGCAAAGCTTATACGGCTTTGCCAAATGACGTTGAGCAATACTAACAGCTCCGTCAGAGTCGGGAAGGACCTCTCTGAGCCATTTGAAACCAAACGAGGCTTCAGACAGGGCGACTCCCTTTCGTGCGATTTCTTCAACCTGATGCTGGAGAAGATAATTCGAGCAGCAGAGCTAAACCGCAATGGTACAATCTTTTACAAGAGCGTGCAATTGCTGGCGTATGCCGATGATATTGATATCATTGGCCTTAACAACCGCGCCGTAAGCGCTGCCTTCTCTGGACTGGATAAAGAAGCGAAAAAAGTGGGTCTTGCCGTCAACGAGGACAAGACGAAGTATTTGCTGTCATCAAAGAAAGAATCGGCGCACCTGCGCCTTGGCAGCCACGTCACTGTTGATAGTTACAAATTTGAAACTGTGAGGGACTTCGTCTATTTGGGAACCAGCATTAACACCGAAAATAATATCAGTCTAGAAATCCAACGGAGAATCACTCTTGCGAACAAGTGCTACTTTGGACTGAGTAGGCAATTGAGAAGTAAAGTCCTCTCTCGAAGAACAAAGATCGCGCTCTATAAGTCTCTCATCATACCTGTCCTGATGTATGGCTCAGATTCATGGACAATGTCAAGAGAAGATGAGATGGCCCTTGGAGTATTTGAGAGAAAAGTTCTCCGGAAGATTTATGGTCCTTCCCGTGATGCCGACGGCGAGTATCGAAGGAGATTTAACGATGAGCTTTACGCAGATCTGACCATAGTCCAGCGAATTAAAGCCCAAAGGCTCCGCTGGCTGGGTCACGTCATGCGAATGGACAAAGAAGCTCCAGCCCAGAAGGTTTTCCAATCGTCACCCGAATTCGGCAGCAGAGGAAGGGGGAGGCCTCGACTGAGATGGAAACAACAGGTGGAGGATGACTTGAACTCCCTTGGGGTTTCCAATTGGCGTCAGTTATCGCTAAAAAGGAATGACTGGCGTGCTTTGATAGGCGACGGCCAAAATCGCTTAGGCGGTTAAGCGCCAATAAATGATGAATGAAATGATACAATGGAATGCAATATCATACCAATTTTCATACACTCTTGAGTCGATATCTTCAAAATCCGCAAAAACTAAAAGACAAATTCTATCCTCTATCCTCTAAATTTTCGACCCCGCAGGATGGCTTGCGCCAATTATGACACAAGCGAAAATCTTGATACAAGAATTATGGCTAGATGGAACCGCTTAATAATATGGTCCCAATTTGCAAACAACCTGCATACTATTTCCGAGATACAAATACCTCGGTGAGTAAATTTCGACCCTGATCACCAAGTCGAACTACACACCCCCTCCGGGTTAGGGGTTTAGAATATGCCCGAGGTAGGCATACCGGTCGTAAGAGGCGACTAATATGCACATAGGTAATGACGTGCTACTCGATGGTTGATCTACGGATATGATTCCTCTCACCTCTCATTACCCATCTTCTTCTTCCTCACGGATGGAGGGATGACATGGCCTAGAAGGTTCCACTGGTCATACCAAATCGCTACCACGGCAGTCGGGCAGTACCGCAGCGTACCGGGGTCATATTCTGCCAAGACCTGTCAACTTCGGCATCACTCCCCAAAACCTTCGGGGAGTGTTTTGCTGTTAACAACAACAACAACAAGTCGAACTACACGGCTTCTGCGACGCTTCTGAAAACGCATATTGGGCAGCGATTTATGTGCGAAGTCAGCACAATGGCAAAACTGCCAGCCATTTATTAGTAGCAAAAGGCACCTCTTAAGACCATAAGCCTTCCACGGCTCGAGCTATGCGGCGCACTTCTGCTCGCAAAACTAGCCTCGACCGTACAAAAACACCTGAACCTGAGCAATAGGAAATTGTATTCATGGACCGATTCAGAAATCGACCTAGCATGGTTGGAAAAACCACCACATACGTGTCAAACCACACAGCTGAAATTATTGACTTAGTAGGACCAGCAACTTGGCGGCATGTTGCCAGTGCTGACAACCCTGCGGATCTGGGCACAAGAGGTTGAAAACCATTACATTTAACAACCACCACACTTTGGTGGAATGGCCCAAGCTGGCTAGTAGAACCACAAGAAGCGTGGCCAAAATCACCTGCACGAAATATCATAGCCCCAGAAAGTGGAAGAATGGAAGGCTTTCATGCCACTCTGGAGGACACGGATATCCTTGAGCGATTTTCGTGGTTCCCCCGAGCCTTAAGGGTAATAGCGTATATGTTTCAATATGTAAATCGCTTAAAGAACAAAGTGCAAGGAATACCTAATACCGAAAGCTATGCTCTAACGCACCAAGAATTGCAACGGGCAAAAATAGCTGTAATCGAGTCCACGCAAACTCGATACTATAACAGTGAACGAACACTACAAATGGTGTCAAAACCTATTGATAAAAGGGGCGCTCTATTAGTGCTTAACCCCTTTGTAGACTCGAAAGGACTGATTCGCCCCAACGGAAGGATAGCGAACTCCAGCCTGAGCTACAATGAGCGGCATCCAATAATAATACCTGAAAAATCAGCATTTGCCATGCTTTTTATTAATTACCTTCACCTTTTAATGGTACACGCCGAACACCGGCTAATTCAACAAATGATCCGACAAAAATTTTATATACCACGACTAAAGCCTTTGATTAAAAAATGCATCTTTGCGTGTAAAGTCTGTACGCAACTCTAACACCTGAACGCTGCAATTTTTCTCTGCCTTTCACCATCACGGGAGTTGATTTTGCCGGACCTTTCCAGTTAAAGGCCTCGATGCTAAGGTCATCTACCATAACGAAAGGTTACGTGGCTGTCTTTGTATGTTTTACGACAAAAGCCGTGCACTTAGAGTTATGTTCCGATCTGACAACGTCAGCTTTCCTCGCGGCATTTGCACGCTTTGTCCGACGGCTAGGATTTCCCTCCAAAATCATGAGCGACAACGGTAAAACCTTCATCGGTGCCCAACGCGCAACCGAAAAGGAGTTCGTACAGTTCGCAAAAGAAGTCTCGCCGCATGTCATTGAAAAATATGCACCTCAAGGCATTAATTGGCATTTCATCCCCAGAGCGCCCTACATATAGGTGGACTATGGGAATCAGCTGTTAAAGGCTTTACATCACTTTTCAAGAAAGCCGCTGGCAATCATAAATTTACATTTGAAGAGTTCACAACGCTACTCATACGAGTCGAAGCCGTTCTAAATTTCTATTGAACAACACCAATTGGCGACCCATACTCACGTTGGCGTCTGACCATCTCCCAATAGTCATTACCATCGAACGACCGACGGACTTTATAACACCTGAGCATGGTACATACATCAACTTTACCAAGGCGGACTGGGACAGTTTTCAGACATATACGGACGAATCCTTGGCTGCTCTATCCATTCCTACGGACGTACGCAAAGGCGAACGAGACTTCCGCAACATCATTGACTTGGCCTCTAGACGCTTCATTCCTGCGGGTCGAATATCTCGAATAATACCAAATTTCCCCGCGGAGGCAGCGGCCATGGCTAGAGAAAGAGATGAAGTGCGAAGTCTCAATCCCGCAGACCCCCGCATAAGGGATCTCAACGCGGAAATTCGTAGGTTGGTCGATAAACACAAACTGGCCAAATGGAAACAACACCTAGAGCAATGCAACCTCTCTGACGGTGTTGGCAAATTATGGACTACGGTCAAAGCTCTATCTAATCCAACACAACACAAGGATAAAGTAGATATTACTTTCGGTGACAGGGTGAAGAAGGACCCTAGGGGATGTGCGAACTCCTTCTGTAGACAATTTGTACTACATTCCCCACCCAATAGAGCTAAACGTAGAACCATGCGACAGGCGCGTAAATACAAAAACCAAAACACGCCCATTGTCATCACTGCCTCAGAGGTCAAGGAAGCCATCAGACAGGCTAAGCCCTCAAAATCCATCGGCCCCGACGGCATTGCCATGAAGATGCTGAAACATCTAGGCCAGGAGGGACACAAATACTTAGCGGCTCTATTCAATCTTTCACTGAACACTTTCGTCATTCCTGAAATATGGAAAAAGGCGAGAGTGGTTCCATTATTAAAACCTAGAAAGCCGGCAAACATAGGCGATTCATATCGCCCTATATCACTTTTGTCGCCGGTAGTGAAGACGCTAGAGTCCATTTTGCTCCCGTATTACACCGCAAATCTGCACCTGGCTAATCATCAACATGGCTTCCGTAAGCTGCACAGCACCACCACCGCACTCAATGCCATTACAACGCAAATAAATAGCGGTCTAAATCAAAACCAACCAAATCACAGGACTGTGTTAGTGGCACTTGACTTGTCGAAAGCTTTTGACACAGTCAACCATGCCACTCTCATACAAGATCTATTAGAAACACAAATACCTGATGGGTTAAAGAGATGGACCGCTAATTACTTGAATGGGCGGCAGGCGTCGGTCAACTTTAG
Source organism: Campiglossa producta (assembly GCA_964058755.1). NCBI lineage: Eukaryota > Metazoa > Arthropoda > Insecta > Diptera > Tephritidae > Campiglossa > Campiglossa producta. Next base: position 35,132,188 of record CAXKVI010000005.1, on the reverse strand, counting down.
AAACGCAACATCAAAACCAAGACGAATTAGACAGGGGGTGCCACAGGGTGGTGTCCTATCCCCGACACTGTTTAATTTCTATCTATCGAAGATGCCCCCACCACCAGAGGGTGTCTCCGTCGTTTCTTATGCTGACGACTGTACAATAATGGCGACGGGGAAGGGCCCCTATACTGATGAACTCTGTAATAAAATCAACGGTTACCTCTGCGACCTTTCCAGGTTTTTCACAGAGCGAGATCTGACGATATCTCCGACTAAATCAACGGCGACGCTTTTTACGACGTGGACGCAACAGGTGAGAAATGAATTAGACATTTTCGTTGACGGCACTAAGCTACCAACTGTCAGCCACCCAAAGTTATTAGGGATGACATTGGATAATACTTTCTCATTTGCTGGTCATGTGTCTGCAATGGTCTCAAAGGTACGTGGTCGCAACAAGATCCTCAAGTCACTTGCCGGCAGTACTTGGGGAAAAGACAAAGAAACGTTGTTGACTACATATAAGGCCATTGGCCGACCAGTCTTTGACTATGCTGCACCCATATGGTCGCCTAATGTACATAACACCAACTGGACGAAGTTACAAGTCTGCCAAAATACTGCCATCAGAACTGCTACGGGATGTCTCCTCATGTCTTCCGAGTCTCACCTCCATCAGGAGGCAAAACTGCTCAATGTAAAAGAGCATGCGGAAATGCTGAGCAAGCAATTCCTTCTGAACTGCCACAAGCCAGCACATCCAAACCGTCATCTTTTGGACATAGATCCGCCCCCGAGAGACATAAGGAAACATCTCCGTAAACATTATGATGAGATCCGGCATCATATTACCTTGCCGTTTGATCTGCAGAATCATAAGCGGGCTCTAACCGACATCCACACCGAGTCGGTAGATACTTTTGTCGGATCTCTACCTGTGAACCCCGTTCTGAACAGTCCTCCACCGGATATTGCTGAAGAAGAACGCACCTTACCAAGGGAGACAAGAGTTACCCTGGCACAGCTTAGGTCTGGATATAGTGTAAGGTTAAACTCCTACTTGTCCAGACTTAATGACACAATCTCAAACACATGCCCTGCATGTGGTAGGACCCCCCATGATACTCTACATCTCTTCAATTGTTCATTTGAACCTACTCTTCTAACCCCTCTGTCCCTCTGGACAAACCCTGTTGAAACTGCACGTTTCCTTGGACTCCCCTTAGAAGAGCTTGATGAAGATCTTCGGAATGATCATACACTCTAGACAGGGCAATGCATTGTTAACAACAACAACAACAACAAGCCGTTCTAAATTCATGACCGCTATGCGCTCTCGCAAGATCCCTCCGACTTTACAGCCCTCACACCTGGGCATTTTCTCAGAGGAGCTCCACTTCTGGCTATATCAGAACCAAACGTGGACTCACTCTCTCTCATAAATCGATGGGAACGAATCAAAATTCTCCATCATGATTTTAGTCGCCGATGGAAGGAAGAATAACTAAAAGACCTCCATAAAAGATATCGGTGGAAAAACACCCAAGAAGCTCCTAAAATTGGAGAATGCCTCCTAATACATGACTGTCTCCCACCTACCGAATGGCGCCTAGCCCGCATCGAAAAGGTACACTACTGTTCCGACGGTCATATCCGGGTAGTTGACCTACGCACACAAACCGGAATATTAACGCGACCGCTCGTCAAACTATGCTTTTTACTAACCGAGTCTAATACCTCTAATTGTAATCGCGCGGATATCTAAAAATCGATAATTCTCGTATTCAATCAAATAAAGGCAATGCATCCACCAAGCGATGTTACTACCAAAAGTCAAAACCTTACTCCTAAAGAGGTAGCTCGAAGGACTAGATTCCTCGAAATCATGAATAATAACATGTTATACCGCAAAGAAAACCGCTTATCATATAAACAATGATCAAGCCTTATATAAGAATTATACATACATATATCGATCTAGTGCTGAAATCCAGCACCCCATATGACTTTATAAGACACTGTAGCAGCTACAGCGATTGCTAGGCTGATGACTCGCCTAGGGGGCCGAGATGGCTAACTTAGCCGTAACCACCGCCGCGTTC